>JAVGWX010000022.1:2620175-2747675 GCA_036924085.1 Ariolimax columbianus | reverse complement strand
ACTTCTTCAACTTCTTCTTCTACTTCTTCTACTTCTTCTTCTTCTACTTCTTCTACTTCTTCTACTTCTTCAACTTCTTCTTCTACTTCTTCTTCTTCTTCTTCTACTTCTTCTACTTCTTCTTCTACTTCTTCTACTTCTTCTTCTACTTCTTCTTCTTCTTCTTCTACTTCTTCTACTTCTTCTTCTACTTCTTCTACTTCTTCTTCTACTTCTTCTTCTTCTTCTTCTTCTACTTCTTCTACTTCTTCTTCTACTTCTTCTTCTTCTTCTTCTACTTCTTCTTCTACTTCTTCTACTTCTTCTACTTCTTCTTCTACTTCTTCTTCTACTTCTACTTCTTCTTCTACTTCTTCTACTTCTTCTACTTCTTCTACTTCTTCAACTTCTTCTTCTACTTCTTCTACTTCTTCTTCTACTTCTTCTTCTACTTCTTCTACTTCTTCAACTTCTTCTTCTACTTCTTCTTCTTCTACTTCTTCTACTTCTTCTACTTCTTCTACTTCTTCAACTTCTTCTTCTACTTCTTCTACTTCTTCTACTTCTTCTACTACTTCTTCTGCTTCTTCTTCTTCTACTTCTTCTACTTCTTCTACTTCTTCTACTTCTTCTTCTACTTCTTCTACTTCTTCAACTTCTTCTACTTCTTCTACTTCTTCAACTTCTTCTTCTACTTCTTCTACTTCTTCAACTTCTTCTTCTACTTCTTCTACTTCTTCTACTTCTTCTACTTCTTCTACTTCTTCAACTTCTTCTTCTACTTCTTCTACTTCTTCAACTTCTTCTTCTACTTCTTCTTCTTCTTCTTCTACTTCTTCTACTTCTTCTACTTCTTCTACTTCTTCAACTTCTTCTTCTACTTCTTCTACTTCTTCAACTTCTTCTTCTACTTCTTCTTCTTCTTCTTCTACTTCTTCTACTTCTTCTACTTCTTCTACTTCTTCAACTTCTTCTTCTACTTCTTCTTCTTCTTCTTCTACTTCTTCTACTTCTTCAACTTCTTCTTCTACTTCTTCTTCTACTTCTTCTACTTCTTCAACTTCTTCTTCTACTTCTTCTACTTCTTCAACTTCTTCTTCTACTTCTTCTTCTTCTTCTTCTACTTCTTCAACTTCTTCTTCTACTTCTTCTTCTTCTACTTCTTCTACTTCTTCTACTTCTTCTACTTCTTCTTCTTCTACTTCTTCTACTTCTTCTACTACTTCTTCTGCTTCTTCTTCTTCTACTTCTTCTACTTCTTCTACTTCTTCTACTTCTTCAACTTCTTCTTCTACTTCTTCTACTTCTTCAACTTCTTCTTCTACTTCTTCTACTTCTTCTACTTCTTCTACTTCTTCTACTTCTTCAACTTCTTCTTCTACTTCTTCTACTTCTTCTACTTCTTCTACTTCTTCTACTTCTTCTACTTCTTCAACTTCTTCTTCTACTTCTTCTACTTCTTCTACTTCTTCTACTTCTTCTACTTCTTCTACTTCTTCTACTTCTTCAACTTCTTCTTCTACTTCTTCTACTTCTTCTACTTCTTCTACTTCTTCTACTTCTTCTACTTCTTCTACTACTTCTTCTACTTCTTCTACTTCTTCTACTTCTTCTACTTCTTCTACTTCTTCTACTTCTTCAACTTCTTCTTCTACTTCTTCTACTTCTTCTACTTCTTCTACTTCTTCTACTTCTTCTACTACTTCTTCTGCTTCTTCTACTTCTTCTACTTCTTCTTCTACTTCTTCTTGTTCTACTTCTTCTACTTCTTCTACTTCTGCTACTTCTTCAACTTCTTCTTCTACTTCTTCTACTTCTTCAACTTCTTCTTCTACTTCTTATACTTCTTCAACTTCTTCTTCTACTTCTACTACTTCTTCTACTTCTACTTCTTCTACTTCTTCTTCTACTTCTTCTACTTCTTCTACTTCTTCTACTTCTTCTACTTCTTCTACTACTTCTTCTGCTTCTTCTACTTCTTCTACTTCTTCTACTTCTTCTACTTCTTCTACTACTTCTTCTACTTCTTCTTCTACTTCTTCTTCTTCTACTTCTTCTACTTCTTCTTCTTCTACTTCTTCTACTTCTTCTACTTTTTCTTCTACTTCTTCTACTTCTTCTACTTCTTCTTCTTCTACTTCTTCTACTTCTTCTACTTCTTCTACTTCTTCAACTTCTTCTTCTACTTCTTCTACTTCTTCAACTTCTTCTTCTACTTCTTCTACTTCTTCAACTTCTTCTTCTACTTCTACTACTTCTTCTACTTCTACTTCTTCTACTTCTTCTTCTACTTCTTCTACTTCTTCTTCTACTTCTTCTACTTCTTCTACTTCTTCTACTACTTCTTCTACTTCTTCTACTTCTTCTACTTCTTCTTCTGCTTCTTCTACTTCTTCTACTTCTTCTTCTACTTCTTCTTCTACTTCTTGAACTTATTCTATTTCCTGTACTTCTACTTCTTCTTCTACTTCTTCTATTTCTTCTACCTCGTCTCCTTCTTCTACTTCGTCTACTTCTTCTTCCTCTCTTTTGTCGTCGCTGGTTCAACATCTCTCGTTACCAGGTCCTCAAAAGGGCTTTGTAAACTGCAGGATTCAGTCCGGAGAACGGAACGCGGTATGTCGTAGTTTACAGCTTGACTGCGATATTTGCACATTTTGGTCAGACACATTCCATTTCATCAGACATTTTTGGATACCCGGTTTGCCTTCTCTTTTCGATCCCTTATCATTAGCGAGTCTGCTCTGTTACAGCCTGTTATCCAGGATCACCGCATGGAGGTGTAGAAGGGTAATGACAGCTCTAGGTGGCCGGTCCTGGTCCTGACGCTAGTAGTCAGCTATTGGTCGCTGGTCCTGACGCTAGCAGTCAGCTATTGGTCGCTGGTCCTGACGCTAGCAGTCAGCTATTGGTCGCTGGTCCTGACGCTAGCAGTCAGCTATGGGTCGCTGGTCCTGACGCATGCAGTCAGCTATGGGTCGCTGGTCCTGACGCTAGCAGTCAGCTATGGGTCGCTGGTCCTGACGCATGCAGTCAGCTATGGGTCGCTGGTCCTGATGCTAGTAGTCAGCTATGGGTCGCTGACCACTGTAGCTCATGTACTGCTCAGCATCTTCATTCCTTGGGCAATCAACAACAACATAATCTATGATATCGATCAAGACAACTGAATGATAAATGTGTAATGAACAAATGCATTCGTTTGAAAATAAATGGTATTTTTCTCTTTAAATGGCTTGCTATTAAATAATTGAAAATCATACCAGGAAATATTTTCAAGTTTGGCGAGCCCGTCTTTTGTCATTTCTCTAATAAGGGACCTCCAAACTTAATAAAGCTCAAGTCCTTAGTAAGTCTTAATCTTGTGCTAACTAGAAATAAACGTACTTGCCAAATCTGAGGTGCTCTTCAAGCAGGCGCCTGCCAAATCACAGGAGCGCACTCAGCGGGGTTGCACTGGTCTAGGGGGACGTAACCCGTTGAGTGTGGTAAGGGCAGTAATTTATTTTCGTAATTAACATTAACCGGCTTTTGTTCCATTGCGTTAAAGAAAGGGCAACCTGAAGCGATTTGGGAAACTTTTTGCTAATTGTGCAAAGTTAAAGAAGAGAAGCAGACAAAGAAGTGGTGTGATGTTGGAAAGGGGGAGGTATAAAGAGGGCAGTAACAAAGAGACACAACTACAATTGATACTATTGGTGATTGATTTCTCACATACAGCAAGTGAAGGGAAATGGAGAGAAGCGCTTCACTTTCTCATTGCTTTGGATGTGAAACGTTTCTACAAAATGTTCACTTTCTCATTGCGTTGGATATGAAACGTTTCTACAAAATGTTCACTTTGTGTTACGTCACTCCTACTTCATACAAAGATTTTGGGGGGGAATTTGTCATCTTGATGTGCGAATTTGAGAATTGTTACTTTTATGTGCAAAAAAGAATTCTTTAAAAGACAATTAAAACCTGCTACTGTTTTATCTATATTTACAAAGACTTGAACATATATAGCTTGTTCAAGAAAACCCACTGAAGTATAACCCATATATGATTGATTGTCGCCATGTTAGAAGTTAAGACAACCAACCAGAAAGCGGCATTTACTAGTTTTGCCGACGACAACGGAAAACGCCGCTGAAAACGACATTTGCAAGACATTTCAAACGTAAATGATTGGAGTCTGGCTTAATGACAAGTACAAACAAGACTTTGGTCATGCAGCATTACTGGAACAACTTAATGACAAGTACAAGCAAGACTTTGGTCATGCAGCATTACTGGAACAACTTAATGACAAGTACAAACAAGACTTTGGTCATGCAGCATTACTGGAACAACTTAATAACAAGTATAAACAAGACTTTGGTCATGCAGCATTACTGGAACAATTTAATGACAAGTACAAACAAGACTTTGGTCATGCAGCATTACTGGAACAACTTAATGACAAGTACAAAGAAGACTTTGGTCATGCAGCATTACTGGAACAACTTAATGACAAGTACAAACAAGACTTTGGTCATGCAGCATTACTGGAACAACTTAATGACAAGTACAAACAAGACTTTGGTCATGCAGCATTACTGGAACAACTTAATGACAAGTACAAACAAGACTTTGGTCATGCAGCATTACTGGAACAACTTAATGACAAGTACAAAGAAGACTTTGGTCATGCAGCATTACTGGAACAACTTAATAACAAGTATAAACAAGACTTTGGTCATGCAGCATTAGTGGAACAACTTAATGACAAGTACAAACAAGACTTTGGTAATGCAGCATTACTGGAACAACTTAATGACAAGTACAAAGAAGACTTTGGTCATGCAGCATTACTGGAACAACTTAATGACAAGTACAAAGAAGACTTTGGTCATGCAGCATTACTGGAACAACTTAATGACAAGTACAAGCAAGACTTTGGTCATGCAGCATTACTGGAACAACTTAATGACAAGTACAAAGAAGACTTTGGTCATGCAGCATTACTGGAACAACTTAATGACAAGTACAAATAAGACTTTGGTCATGCAGCATTACTGGAACAATTTCAGAATGATGGTAGCCTAGCATTTCTTGTCATTAGCACGCTCGACTATTTAAGGCATCATACCTTGTCATCGAATTAGTATCTAACTCGGTACTGTAGCTCGGTGTATTGTTTTGTATTCAAGAATGTTTGGTTCGATGTAATGCGCCTGTACGAAAAATGGTGTATGAATCACAGTTACACACTCAGTCAATCAACATGGACGAGTCGCATTTAACTGGCATCGGATATCTACAACTTAACTTAACTTATCTTCTTTATACTGGTTTAGAAGACTCTGCAGAGTCTGTATACAACCAGTTACATTTACATCACCTTGTTCTAAAAAGCTTTGCGCATCTAATTTATTCTCAAATGCATTAACTGTCGCTGCCTCTACTACCGCCTGTGGCATTCGAAGCATTCACCACTCTCTGACTAAAAAAATATGTCCTAATATCTAATTTGGATCTCTCTTTAGTTAATTTGTAGCTATGCACTCTTGTTCGTGTGGGTGGCTGTATTAAAAAAAACAACTTGTTATAGTCTAATTTATCAATTCTTTGAGACTCGACTCAAATAATTCCTACTAACAACTTTTATTTAGATTTGAATTATACGAAAACTGAAAACTTGAAACTTGACTTCATTTTTGTTAAAGATGACGAGTGACTTGACTTGGACTTGAAAGCAATGACCCGACAACAACACTCTTACGTGTACATGCATTTGTGAAGCCCTTTTTGTACAAATGAGATTGCGTGGCTACGGGAATATTTCGTGTTTCTCACGTAGACTGGCTAATATACTAGTTCCGTACATTCACGGATCGTCAGAGCAGTAGCGAGGTGAGAGCGATTTATTTTCCCGTCAAACGTGCATAATTCGTCTTCTTCTTCTTCTTCTTCTTCGTTCTCAATCTCCCACTACCAAACCCTGAAAGGGCTTAAGTAGCAGAATGTAGTCTAGAGAACGGAATGCGTTGTGTCGTAGTTTACAGCTTGGCTGCGATATTTGCACCTTTCGGTCCAACACATCCGACTTCTGCAAGCATTTTTATAGTACCGGGTTAGCATTGCCCCTTCGATCCCTTCTCTTTAGCCAGTCTACCCTGCTGCAGCCTGTTATCCAGGATCACCGCGTGGAGGTGTAGAAGGGTCTTGACAGCTCTGGTTCGCAGGCCCTGACGCTAGCAGTCAGCTATGGGTCGCTGACCACTGCAGCTCATGCACTGCTCAGCATCTTGATCCCGTGCATAATTCAATCCTCGCTCTCAACACACTCCAATCTACTCAGCTGTAAACTGTTACCCGACGTACAGTTAGATCAATCCATGCAGGCCATTGCTGGGTAAGAATTTGGTAACGTTTATAATTCTTGATCGAATAACGGCTGTTCGTTGCGATTGTCAACTGCCGAAGTCCTTTTACGTGCACAAAGTGTAAACGGGACCTTCGCGATTTTCCATCTATCTCCGATAGGACTAGACGTTGGTCCCACCTACCTTGAGAACAAGGGACGCTTGAAAATGTCAGGAGTCGAAACCCTACCGCTTCGCTGTGGTTGTCGACTCTTCCCCGATTCCATTTCAGAGAGGCTAGCGACTCTTGCCCACCCGCCCCACTCCTCGCCCCCCCCCCCCATTATTTTCACGATTAGAATTTGATTACACGTTCAAGAAGTCCAAAAGTGAACAAAGATGTGTAACACTGTAACCTACCAGGCATATCACAAGAGGCGACTAGGAGGGCTGGTGTTAGAACCCCCTGCCTAAACAAATCTTGTAGAAAGGCTACGCCAGAAAACCTTCAACACATTAACACAGGTCAAGACTTGCATTTACTGAAGACCTATGCTCCACAGGCAGCTGAAAAGATAGTGATTGATTGATTGATTGAATAATTGATTGATTGTTGAAATTAAGATAAAGCATCATCATCAACTGGTGGTTGTGGAATTTATCCGACCACCCGATTTCCGGTCTGCCCTTTCTTACAATTTAATCGGATATTTTTCTTTCAAGAAAAGAATTAATAAAAGTAAGAGAAAAAAATAGGGAAAGTAGAGACTTGGAAAGAAGACAGCTAAAGAATCCCAAACAGCGGAAACAAGATTGGAATTAACAAAATGAGCAGCGCGTACAATTAAAAACAAGGTATTGAGAAAAAAAAATGCAAGAGAACAACTTAATATTAGAAAATTATGCAGATAACGTGAATAAGAAGAGAAGCTAGAACAAGTGAGAGCTTAAGAGATCTTTCTTTTTCAAATTAATTTAAAAAAGCTGAATTCCTTGTGAAAGAAAAAAAGCGACGAAAATCTGAAGCAAGAAAATTAGATCGAAGAAGAAATGGACAAAATAGAGAAGGAAAAGCTCGACGAGGTTTGTTATAAGAGGTTAACAGGAGGCAATATAACCTAACACATGGGACTGAGGAGATAAGGGCTGGGAAGAGCGTGAGGTGGATACAGAGGTGGATAGAGCCATGGAAGGAGGCATGGATAGAGGCATGGAGGGATGCATGGATAAAGGCATGGAGGGAGGCGTGGATAGAGGCATGGATAGAGGCGGGGATAGAGGCGTTGATAGAGGCATGGAGAGAGGCGTGGAGGGAGGCGTTGATAGAGGCATGGATAGAGGCATGGATAGAGGCGTTGATAGAGGCATGGAGGGAGGCGTGGAGGGAGGCGTGGAGGGAGGCGTTGATAGAGGCATGGATAGAGGTATGGCGGGAGGCGTTGATAGAGGCATGGATAGAGGCGGGGATAGAGGCGTTTATAGAGGCATGGATAGAGGCATGGATAGAGACGTGAATAGGCATGGATATGAGCATGGATAGAGGCGTAGATGGAGGCGTTGATAAAGGAATGGATCGAGGCATGGATATAGGCATGGAGGGAGGCAAGATTTACCATAATTATGGAGCCCCGGTACCCGCTCTGGATTCCGCCTCTGACATCCATATTTCTATTGACACAAGGGATCAAGATGCTGAGCAGGGCATGAGCTGAAGGGATGAGAGACCATACGCTGGCGAGGACCAGCGACTCAGAATTGGGAACACCTTTCTACACTTCCTCGCGGCGATCCTGGTTAACAGACTGCAACAGAGTAGACTGGATTAGTAGAAAGGATCGAGGATGGACAGCTAATCCGGTACTTAAAAACATCATGCTGACGTATGTCTGATGTGTCGGACCGAAAGGTGCACATATCGCAGTCAAGCTGTAAACTATGACACAGCGCATACTGTTCTCCTGACAACATCCTGCACTTGCAAAGCCCTCTTCATGGGTTGGTAGCGGGAGATTGAGACCGAACGATGAAGCAGACGAAGGTCCGTTTAAACAAAACAGAACATAACTTTGACTTCAATATGTCATGTATATTTATTCTTGAGGCGAGTTTGGCCGACTGGTTAGAATACTGGTCTTATCGTAAAGGACGTGTGTTGAAACCCTTCGCTAGATGTTATTTCAATTAGATATAACACAAAATATTATCGTGTACATCGTGCGGTGACTACAGGGACAAGAGGTCTCTATTCGTCATCTTTATAAATTTCACCAGAGGACCTTGGAATGGAAATAAACCTCGTTGTCAATTTGTTTTCTTCTAATTAAATAGACTTGTTTTTCTTTAAACCGAACTCCTCCCCCCCCCTCCCCCCTTTTCCACTCCCCCACCCCCCCCCCCCCCCCTTGCGCCTCCTCTTCCCACTCTAAGACACGTTTCGTTTCGGTTAGTTGGTAGAAGTTTTGTCACTAACCTGTGACCTATATCCATGACCTCTAACCTTTAGTGTTCCCTACGTCCAGGCAGAGGGGAGAGGAGAATATATTTAGGTATTAAGTTTTCTAACACAGACCCTATTGTGTAGAAATGGCGAGAGAGAGAGAGAGAGAGAGAGAGAGAGTGGGGGCGGAGGCGAGAAGAGATGAGAGGATGTGGGAGAGGAGAAAAGGTGAAGGCTCTTGTCACAAGGTCACATTCAGTGAACACAAAGCTTTTACCGTTCAGAAATGGTACCCATTTGACAAATTAGACACATCGTTGCTTTCCCAGCATGTCAGCAAAGGCGCTCTAAACCACAAACACTTCAACAAGTCAACTAAGATGGTAGATTGAGCTTATCTATCCAAGAAAGTCTTCTCTATCATGAGAGCAAATTCTGCGAGACAGATAACGGTGTAAGAGATCTGCAATTCTGAGTTGACCTGTTGTCTTCAAGGAAAACCCCCAGGGCTGGTAAATGTCAGACCACGTGAATGACCTCCAGGGCTTGTAAGTGTCAGACCACACGTGGATGACCTCCAGGGTTGGTGGTAAGTGTCAGACCACACGTGGATGACCTCCAGGGCTGGTAGTACGTGTCAGACCAAACGTGAATGACCTCCAAGGCTGGTAAGTGTCAGCCCACACGTGGTTGACCTACAGGGTTGGTGGTAAGTGTCAGAGCACACGTGGATGACCTACAGGGCTGGTAAGTGTAAGACCACACGGGGTTGACCTACAGAGTTGGTGGTAAGTGTCAGAGCACACGTGGATGACCTACAGGGCTGGTGGTAAGTGTCAGACCACTCGTGGATGACCTACAGGGCTGGTAAGTGTCAGACCACACGTGGATGACCTCCAGGGCTGGTGGTAAGTGTCAGACCACACATGGATGACCGACAGGGCTGGTAAGCGTCAGACCACACGTATATGGGGTAGCTCGAGACACTCCAAGGAAGCCAGGCAAATCGTGGACAAAGACTGAACTTTACGCTCGGGAGATGAGGCTTTAGCGTGTATGTGTTGAAGACATTTGCTCCGCAGGGAGTTGAACGATTTTTGGTTTGATTACAGGTACGGAAGACGAGGCGACTAGAAAGGCACCTGGTCATCTCACCTCACAGAAGCTAAGAACTGGTAGTAGATATCCTCAACCACATTCTCCCCACCGGCAGCCATTTAACAAATAATTCAAGCTACTGCGCGCGCACCAGCGTCATTGTCGACGTCACTAACAGCTGACCTGTGAACTCCTGACATCCCCCATCTTGGGTGAACCTCAGATGCAACCCCTGAGGGTCACACAACTTGATCCCCTAGCAACAACAGTGCGCTGGGGCAGCAACTGCCGTGCTGTATTCAATCTCTGGTAGACGCGGCGAGCCGTCATTTCGGTGTTCAGTGTACACCACACAATGGTTTTAAAGTCCTAACTGAAAATGTGACGGTAGAGCCTAGGATACTTCACAAAGCACTGGTTTTTGGGAAGGTGTGTGATTTTGTACTCTCGTGCTATGTGGATATTAAAACAAGCCTACAAGTATATGTATCGTTAAGGCCTTCTCGCAGTGGGTGGATACTCCAATACAAATTGTGTTATGAACTAGTTAAAGAAAATGGTTGTGAAATGTTCGCATGGCCTTTCATTCCAGCGAATTGTGATACAATTTGTGTCTAATTGTTATATTGTACGATAATTTAAGTATCACTTACAGTTTTTAGACATTTAGGGCTTTCGACATTTAGGACTTCTTGACATCAGGGCTTCTTGACATCCGAGCTTCTCGACATCAGGGCTTCTTGACGCTAGGGCTTCTCGACATTTAAGGCTTCTCGACATTCAGGGCTTCTCGACATTTAGGTCTTTTCGACATACGGCTTATTGACACTAGGGCTTCGTGACATTAGGGCTACTTAATAGTAGAGATTCTCTACATTTAGGGTTTCTCGACATTTAGGGTTTCTTAACATTAGGGTTTTTTGATAGAAGGGCTTCTCGACATTCGGGGCTTCTCGACATTACGGCGTATTGACAGTAGGGCTTTGCTAGATTTAAGTCGTCTCATCATTTAGGGCTTCTTGACATTGGGGCTTTTTGACATATGGCTTCTCGACATTAAGGACTTCTCAACATATGATTAAGTCTTTTCGTCATTAGGTCTTCTCATCATTATGGCTTCTAAACATACGAGTAAGGTATCTAGACATATGATTACAGCTTCTCGACATTAGGGTTTCTTGTCATTAGGGCTTCTCAACATTAGGGCTTCTCGTCATTAGGGCTTCTCGTCATTAGGACTTCTCAACATTAGTGCTTCTCGTCATTAGGGCTTCTCGTCATTAGGGCTTCTCAACATTAGTGCTTCTCGTCATTAGGGCTTCTCGACATTAGGGCTTCTCGTCATTAGGGCTTCTCGTCATTAGGGCTTCTCATCATTAGGGCTTCTCGACATACAAGTAAGGTATGTAGACGTATGATTAGAGCTTCTTGTCATTAGGGCTTCTCGACATTAGGGCTTCTCGTCATTAGGGCTTCTCGCCATACTAGTAAGGTACCTGGACATATGATTAGAGCTTCTCGACATTAGGGCTTCTCAACATTAGGGCTTCTCGACATTAGGGTCTCTAGTCTGTCAGCTCTAGGAATAAGCGATGGAACACATCCGGGCATGTGCACAGCTGATAGACTGTATTTTCTGGTCATATTTCATTTGCTAACTGTACTATTCATTACCATTATATGTGTGTGTGGTATACACCTTTTCTTTCATTTCTCTAACGTGTGTCCATCGTGTGCGCTTGAGATTTCATTGGCTGATTTAATCATGAAATGTTATAAGGAGGTTTCGAAACGATACTATGCTATGGATAATTATATACCGTTAAAAAAATTCCGCCACTACGATGCGAGGCGCCGCTTTGGATAATTATAAAAGTAGTTTTTTTCTAAAAACAATAAATCAAGCATGGACTATTTAAGATGACAGAAGAGACTGTCGGATTAAGAGACGGGCAGATGACGGAATTGGTGGGATTTGGTTGAAGGAAGTAGGAATTGATGGTTTGAGTGAGGAAGTGATAAGCAGAATAATGGGCGAGTTGAAGGAGGAAGAGACGGGCTGTTCGGGAGAGGGCTTGATGGGAGGCAAGGAGGTGTGCAGGTATTATTTTTCTGAATTAACACCTTTCCTAATTATTCTGGACATCTCGGAGTTAAAGGTCAGTAATTCTATAACAGCCCATTACCAGAATATTTTCAACTGTTCTCAGATCATCAAATTTACCACTGTCTAGTCGCGCAGACCACATTGATCTGTTGGACAATAGATACATATGGCTTGGCTTCGTTCATTCTCAATCTCCCGCTACCAAACCCTGAAAGGGCTTAAGTAGCAGAATGTAGCCCAGAGAACGGAATGAATTGTGTCGTATAGTTTACAGCTTGACTGCGATATTTGCACCCTTCGTTCCAACACATCCGACATCAGCAAGTATTTTTTTAGTACCGGGTTAGCATTCCCTCTTCGATCCCCTCTCCTTAGCCAGTCTGCCCTGCTACAGCCTGTTTTTCAGGATCACCGCGTGGAGGTATAGAAGGGTCTTGGCAGCTCTGGTTCGCTGGCCTTGATGCAAGCTTTCAGCTATGGGTCGCTGACCACTGCAGCTCATGCGCTGCTCAGCATCTTGATCCCATAGATACATATTGTGCTAGCAGCGTCAGTGTAACACGTGAGAATTGCGGTAAGGGTGTTTCTGTGATACCACTGGGTTGAGACATTGCCATACAGTTGTAAGAGTCCAGTTTAAGTCTCGGAACGTGATATCTTGGTCCAGCTGGTTGAAGCATTGCCATACAGTTGTAAGAGTCCAGTTTAAGTCTCGGAACGTGATATCTTGGTCCAGCTGGTTAAAGCATTGCCATACAGTTGTAAGAGTGCAGTTTAAGTCTCGGAACGTGATATCTTGGTCCAGCTGGTTGAAGCATTGCCATACAGTTGTAAGAGTGCAGTTTAAGTCTCGGAACGTGATATCTTGGTCCAGCTGGTTGAAGCATTTCCATACAGTTGTAAGAGTGCAGTTTAAGTCACGGAACGTGATATCTTGGTCCAGCTGGTTGAAGCATTGCCATACAGTTGTAAGAGTGCAGTTTAAGTCTCGGAACGTGATGTTTTAGTCCAGCTGGTTGAAGCATTGCCATACAGTTGTAAGAGTGCAGTTTAAGTCTCGGAACGTGATATCTTGGTCCAGCTGGTTGAAGCATTGCCATACAGTTGTAAGAGTGCAGTTTACGCCTCGGAACGTGATATCTTGGTCCAGCTGGTTGAAGCATTGCCATACAGTTGTAAGAGTCCAGTTTAAGTCACGGAACGTGATATCTTGGTCCAGCTGGTTGAAGCATTGCCATACAGGTCTAAGAGTGCAGTTTAAATCTCGGAGCGTGATATCTTGGTCCAGCTGGTTGAAGCATTGCCATACAGTTGTAAGAGTGCAGTTTAAGTCTCGGAACGTGATATCTTGGTCCAGCTGGTTGAAACATTGCCATACATCTCTAAGAGTGCAGTTTAAGTCTCGGAACGTGATATCTTGGTCCAGCTGGTTGAAACATTGCCATACAGCTGTAAGAGTGCAGTTTAAGTCTCGGAACGTGATATCTTGGTCCAGCTGGTTTATTACAGGGAGAACACTGATAACGTCATTGGTCAAACCGTTCTCGGCAAATATCGCGAGAATATGTTATGTTGTGATGTGTTGTGGTGTGTTGGGTTGTGTTGCGATATGTTGTGTTGTGATGTTGTGTTGGCTTGTGGTGTGCTGGATTGTGATGTGTTGTGATGCGATGTGATGTGTTGTGGTGTGTTGTGATGTGTTGTGTTTTGATGTGTTGTGATGTATTGTGATGTGTTGTGGTGTGATGTGTAGTGATGTGGTGTGATGTGTTGCGATGTGTTGTGTTGTGATGTTGTGTTGTGTTGTGGTGTGCTGGATTGTGATGTGTTGTGTTGTGATGTATTGTGATGTGTTGTGATTAGCTGTGGTGTGTGTTGTGTTGTGATGTGTTGTGTTGTGATGTGGTGTGATGTCTTGTGATCTACTGTGTTGTGTAACGGGCATCGTTGCAAGTTTAACTCGGGTTGTCTTATGAAATGATTTAATTCATATTTTTATTATGCTATTTTGTTATTTGGGTACTTGCGTCTTAATTGACCCCCAAACAGAGTTGCCTGGGTTCTCATTGTACGCATTTGACAGCTGATGACTGCCATTCCATTTCGAGTTAAGTGGAAGACACCTCCCATACGGCGTCTAACGACACAAATGGATAGAAGATGATGATGGTAATGAAAGGCATGTACCGAAAAACGTATTTTTAAAAATTCACTTGTTTTGTGTTTACAATTATTTAACGCAGAAACCTTGCACAAACGAGATCTCTCCATTCTGATTGGTCAGAGCTATGTCTTCTTGGAAGGAATGAAATACTTCAGATGTAATTATGGTCATGAAGTCAGTACAAATCAAGACTAAAGGACGTAATGTACGAGCGATGTCCAACTCAGACGAACAGGCACACTGAAAGGGAACACAATAGTCTTAATTAGGGATTAGCCAAGACCGTTAGATCGCTACAATATCAAATACGTCAGGGCTGAATCAAATAGTTTGCTCGCGGTTGAAGAAGCATTACCATTGGAACACTCTCACAAATAACGCGTCTACCTGTCCAGTGGAGTACAGCCCCTTGATAGGGCTTCTGTTAAGCTTATGACCTGCATGTCCGGTGTCTTGTTTGATCTACTCGCCACGATACGGCAAAAAAGACGTGTGAAAGCAAAACAAATGTAAAGGCGGTCACATAGCAGACGTATGCCGTTGGAGATGAAGTGTTAAAGACTTCATTGCGTTACGTCTCAAATTGTTCTCAGGTCAGAGAATCGTTCACTACCTCCACATATTACTTTCCGTGTCAGTCAGGTGACAATTTACTGCTGGCTAAACTAGAGCCTGTCGAAATCAAGGATTAAACAGAGACGGGTGTGTCACAGACCCTTTACGTACACGCCTTCATAAAACCAAAACCACGGTGTGTGTTGAAAGTGGTGGACATTCCCCCAGAAAGGTTGACCAAATTTCAACAACGAATCAACTACAGTGAACATGCGGCACGACCAAAGTGCACCATCACCATCGTACATTTACCCAACAACAACAGCAACATCCACCCGTCGGCCGTGCACTTTCTCTATCAAAGGATTTCTATGTGGAGTTAGACGCTGTTCTCAAACTGATCTGGTAAGATACATTTTATTTATCAAGCTGCGAGTGTATTATGTCTTGTGTTTGTTGAGGTGAATGTGGTCGGGTTATATGAATAGATGCTGTTTGACCAAGGTGAACTGATTTCGTCCCTCCTCTTCTACCCTCATATTTGAGGGAGGGAAGAGTTATCAGGGTCAGGTGAAATATACTGATCAATGTAAGGGAGAAGAGTGTGTAATCAGGGTCAGGTGACACATACTGATCAAGGTGAGAAACCGGAGTGTGTAATCAGGGTCAGGTGAAACATACTGATTTATACCCTCATATCACATTTTCGTTCGTACGGATGAAAGTAGAGGGAGTCATATCAGCCTGGCCAACGAAGTGGAAAACAACATACTGCTGAGCTTACCGAGGGACCGCGCATGGCCCTACAACTAGGAGAACCCCGGTTCACCTTCTCAATTAGCCCCCCCCCCCCCCATGTAAGAAGAACCCTTACAATCTGCTATCCCATAAATGAAGTCAAATGTTAAACACAGGTCTACACGAATAACAACAGCAAACACACTGAAGACTTCATTTTTGTTCTTAAGTCAAATAATATATCAGATAATCCAACAAGTACAGAAGTTTACGTATTTGGCGCAAACCATAACAGAATATGCCCGCAATTAGATGAACATTAAGGCTAGGATTAAAATGGCAAAAAGGGGCTTAAGACAAAAACAAAAATTGTTAACCTCACAGAATATCAGGATAGAACTGAGGAAAAGAATAATCACCACTCATATATGGCCAATTGTACTGTGTGGGGTTAGTTGTCACCGTCAAAGTACCTGTGTGGACGCGCTATAGTCTACATGGGAGGCTGTGTGGCCTAGGGGTTAGTTGTCACCGTCAAAGTACCTGTATCGACGCGCTATAGTCTACATGGGAGGCTGTGTGGCCTAGGGGTTAGTTGTCACCGTCAAAGTACCTGTGTGGACGCGCTATAGTCTACATGGGAGGCTGTGTGGCCTAGGGGTTAGTTGTCACCGTCAAAGTACCTGTGTGGACGCGCTATAGTCTACATGGGAGGCTGTGTGGCCTAGGGGTTAGTTGTCACCGCCAAAGTACCTGTGTGGACGCGCTATAGTCTACATGGGAGGCTGTGTGGCCTAGGGGTTAGTTGTCACCGTCAAAGTACCTGTGTGGACGCGCTATAGTCTACATGGGAGGCTGTGTGGCCTAGGGGTTAGTTGTCACCGCCAAAGTACCTGTGTGGACGCGCTATAGTCTACATGGGAGGCTGTGTGGCCTAGGGGTTAGTTGTCACCGTCAAAGTACCTGTGTGGACGCGCTATAGTCTACATGGGAGGCTGTGTGGCCTAGGGGTTAGTTGTCACCGTCAAAGTACCTGTGTGGACGCGCTATAGTCTACATGGGAGGCTGTGTGGCCTAGGGGTTAGCTGTCACCGTCAAAGTACCTGTGTGGACGCGCTATAGTCTACATGGGAGGCTGTGTGGCCTAGGGGTTAGTTGTCACCGTCAAAGTACCTGTGTGGACGCGCTATAGTCTACATGGGAGGATGTGTGGCCTAGGGGTTAGTTGTCACCGTCAAAGTACCTGTGTGGACGCGCTATAGTCTACATGGGAGGCTGTGTGGCCTAGGGGTTAGTTGTCACCGTCAAAGTACCTGTGTGGACGCGCTATAGTCTACATGGGAGGATGTGTGGCCTAGGGGTTAGTTGTCACCGTCAAAGTACCTGTGTGGACGCGCTATAGTCTACATGGGAGGCTGTGTGGCCTAGGGGTTAGTTGTCACCGTCAAAGTACCTGTGTGGACGCGCTATAGTCTACATGGGAGGCTGTGTGGCCTAGGGGTTAGTTGTCACCGTCAAAGTACCTGTGTGGACGCGCTATAGTCTACATGGGAGGCTGTGTGGCCTAGGGGTTAGTTGTCACCGTCAAAGTACCTGTGTGGACGTGCTATAGTCTACATGCGAGGCTGTGTGGCCTAGGGGTTAGTTGTCACCGTCAAAGTACCTGTGTGGACGCGCTATAGTCTACATGGGAGGCTGTGTGGCCTAGGGGTTAATTGTCACCGTCAAAGTACCTGTGTGGACGCGCTATAGTCTACATGGGAGGCTGTGTGGCCTAGGGGTTAGTTGTCACCGTCAAAGTACCTGTGTGGACGCGCTATAGTCTACATGGGAGGCTGTGTGGCCTAGGGGTTAGTTGTCACCGTCAAAGTACCTGTGTGGACGCGCTATAGTCTACATGGGAGGCTGTGTGGCCTAGGGGTTAGGTGTCACCGTCAAAGTACCTGTGTGAACGCGCTATAGTCTACATGGGAGGCTGTGTGGCCTAGGGGTTAGTTGTCACCGTCAAAGTACCTGTGTGGACGTGCTATAGTCTACATGCGAGGCTGTGTGGCCTAGGGGTTAGTTGTCACCGTCAAAGTACCTGTGTGGACGCGCTATAGTCTACATGGGAGGCTGTGTGGCCTAGGGGTTAGTTGTCACCGTCAAAGTACCTGTGTGGACGCGCTATAGTCTACATGGGAGGATGTGTGGCCTAGGGGTTAGTTGTCACCGTCAAAGTACCTGTGTGGACGCGCTATAGTCTACATGGGAGGCTGTGTGGCCTAGGGGTTAGTTGTCACCGTCAAAGTACCTGTGTGGACGCGCTATAGTCTACATGGGAGGCTGTGTGGCCTAGGGGTTAGTTGTCACCGTCAAAGTACCTGTGTGGACGCGCTATAGTCTACATGGGAGGCTGTGTGGCCTAGGGGTTAGTTGTCACCGTCAAAGTACCTGTGTGGACGCGCTATAGTCTACATGGGAGGCTGTGTGGCCTAGGGGTTAGTTGTCACCGTCAAAGTACCTGTGTGGACGCACTATAGTCTACATGGGAGGCTGTGTGGCCTAGGGGTTAGTTGTCACCGTCAAAGTACCTGTGTGGACGCGCTATAGTCTACATGGGAGGCTGTGTGGCCTAGGGGTTAGTTGTCACCGTCAAAGTACCTGTGTGGACGCGCTATAGTCTACATGGGAGGCTGTGTGGCCTAGGGGTTAGTTGTCACCGTCAAAGTACCTGTGTGGACGCGCTATAGTCTACATGGGAGGCTGTGTGGCCTAGGGGTTAGTTGTCACCGTCAAAGTACCTGTGTGGACGCGCTATAGTCTACATGGGAGGCTGTGTGGCCTAGGGGTTAGTTGTCACCGTCAAAGTACCTGTGTGGACGCACTATAGTCTACATGGGAGGCTGTGTGGCCTAGGGGTTAGTTGTCACCGTCAAAGTACCTGTGTGGACGCGCTATATTTGATGAGGATGGCAAGGCACCAGTCGTGTGTCCCAGAATGCAGCTTCGTCAGCAGCTTATGGTGGTTTATAGTGTCGTATGCTGCACTAGGACCAATGAAATCACCCTCGTGATCTGTTTCGTTCATACCCGTCCTCGATTAGTTGTGTCAAGTTAAGGATTTAACTGCAACATGATCTTCCCTGTCTGAATATTGTTTCTTGACAAGCATCGTGTCTATGTTTCTTGAAAAACATCTTGTATATGTTTCTTGACAAGCATCGTGTCTATGTTTCTTGAAAAACATCTTGTCTATGTTTCTTGACAAGCATCGTGTCTATGTTTCTTGACAAGCATCTTGTCTATGTTTCTTTGCAAGCATCGTGTCTATGTTTCTTGACGAGCATCGTGTCTATGTTTCTTGACGAGCATCGTGTCTATGTTTCTTGACAAGCATCGTGTCTATGTTTCTTGACAAACATCTTGTTTATGTTTCTTGACAAGCATCGTGTCTATGTTTCTTGACAAACATGGTGTCTATGTTTCTTGACAAGCATCGTGTCTATGTTTCTTGATAAGCATCTTGTCTATCGTAGGAATGAATAATTTTGGGATCATTCTTTCAAAAGCTTAATACACGTGTCATAGTAACGACATCTATCGGACATTTTAAGATTCTGTTTGGGGCATTTTCTGGATTGATCAAAGTAGCCACGTGGAATTTCCTCCAGATTTAAGAGATTTACTTAGATTCATTGCAGTTTTTAGAAAGATTTAGCAGCCATTCCATGGTGCCTGGTCCACCATTATTAATTTGCTCTATTCTCAACTCATTAGGGCCAGCTGATTTTTTGTGGGTTTTTCATGTGATATGTTTGCTTGATTTAATCTCTCTATGGAGACGGTTGATGCCATTAAGTCACTCTCTTTTTTACTATCCCATTGGATCTTGCTTTGCCTTGTTTAAAAAAAAATAGTTTTCCCATTTAACAGTAATTGGTGGACCATTTGGTTGGGGCTGGGGTGGAGGACTAACGGATGGTCAGACATAACGTACTGATCAGACATGTTAGTCAGGGTCAGGCACAACATACTGATCAGACATGTTAGTCAGGGTCAGGCGCAACATACTGATCAGACATGTTAGTCAGGGTCAGGCACAACATACTGATCAGACATGTTAGTCAGGGTCAGGCGCAACATACTGATCAAACATGTTAGTCAGGGTCAGGCACAACATACTGATCAGACATGTTAGTCAGGGTCAGGCACAACATGCTGATCAGATATGTTAGTCAGGGTCAGGCACAACATGCTGATCAGGCAAGTTAGTCAGGGTCAGGCATAACATGCTGATCAGACATGTCAGTCAGGGTCAGGCACAACGTACTGATCAGACATGTCAGTCAGGGTCAGGCAAAATATACTGGACAAGACTCTCACCTCGCTTCCTAGTAGCTCTCCCTGGAATCGGGCTGTTTTTTTTTTTGCAGCCTGGTTAACGTGATGATGGATGGACGTAATCTTCATAGTAGTCAGCGACACGCAGATGAAGCAAAGCATATAACAACCCTCCGGACGACCTCGGTTCAGCTTCATCAGTACACTCGGGATGTGTGGAAAGCTACTGCAGCTAGCCACTTAACGTCCTTTCAGTGCGTTCAAAAGAGTATACATACTTATTGTGGGAATTTAGTTGGGTGTAACGTGCATCAAGGCTACGGTAACGCTCGCTGGATCATCACAAAGATTTTCATCAGTTTTCAAGGCGCGTACATTGTCTTGTATCATGCCCAGGTCTTTCACAAGATGGCAACATTGTTTCCCGTTTTCGAGTCTGATATGACATGTAGGAGGTCTTCCCCAGCATGGATTGCTTCTTTGTGGAAGGAGTCAATTTTAAATAGTTAATAGTATTGCTCTTTTCGGGCCTTCGAGTCTTCGTTAGGACCAAAAATATACTGAGTTATGCATGCTCTTGGTAAGGTGGCATCTGGAAGATATGAATACATAACATAGATTATAAACACATCTGAGTGTAAGAAATGGTACTTAGCTGGATTGCACATCTTAACACAACCTTAGAGTGTACTCGCCAGGGGTAAAATAAGCATGTGGATGAACAATAAGCTAGCGGAAGTGACTGGCCAGGGAGACCTAAGATGTAAGAGACAGCGGCGAGACCGGCATGACCGGAAGGTGATACGTTTACACGTAAAACACCTAACTGAAAAAGGAAGAAATAGCAGACGGATGCAGGGATGAAAGGTGGGAGGAGATAAAGGCTATAGTCTACCCGGTTGTACGCAGGTTTGTAACTTACTGCCAGGGAATAAAGTGGGTTTAAAAACTAACTAGTCAACCTGCCTAAACAAAATTGAAACCTAGTACAGTACAATGCAGTAGCAAACACTTTATCCCCTACAGCAGTGTCTGCTGAAGGACATAATAACAAAACCAGCGGGAAGCAGGATTGGGCGACAACTCATTCCCGAATGTCATTAGGGCTTCAAGTACCTCAACGGGCTGTTTATCTTTCATTAAGTCCCTTGCCAGCTCAGGTCGGGCACATGAAAGCGACCACTGCATTCATCCAATTGTCTTTCTTCGTTGAATGTTCAAAAACCCGGTTAAAATTCCAAATGCCTGTCGCGACGGACTTCCAGGTTTGCAGCCGTTTATTGTTCTGCAGCAGACGATAAGAATAAAGATTATGGGGCATTTCGAATCTTTCCGACTCGTGTTGTTTGAGCTGACTAGGTTACAGACCCAACAAAATTGCTGTGCGTTTTTTCTCCCGATTAATTTGTATTCTGTTGGTTTAGAAATACCATTGAATATCGAAAGTCTTTTTTGGGGGCATGTTTATTTTTAATTATATTGTTTTTTCTTCCATATGCTTCCATTTTTGTATTCTATTATTGAAGTGCGTGTTTGTTTATAACGATCTGAACTCTTGCACCGCGATACAAACAGAACGGATGTTGTCGGGGCCAGGTTATAGTAGATTATTTTCGGGATTAATTAATATGTAGTCAGTGTGAGTGGTAGAGAGGTTAGAGCCATTGATTCTTGTGACAAGTTGACTGAGCGTATTATTTTTGTTCTGCATTTTGAAGTTGTGTCGTAGTTTACATCTTCTCTTCTTCGCTCGTTCTCAACCTCCCGCTACCAAGCACGGGAATGGAATTTGCAAGTAGCAAGATGTTGTCTGAAAAACAGAATGCTTTGTGTCGTAGTTTACAGCTGGACTGCGATATTAGCACTTTTTGATCCGACACATTTTTGGGTACCAGGTTTCCCTTCCCTCTTCAGTCCCTTCTCTTTAGCCAGTTTGCCATGTAGCACCCTGCCATCCAGGATCATCACGTGCAGGTGTAGAACAGTCTTGTCAGCTCTGGTTCGCTGGCCCTGACGCTAGCAGTCAGCTATGGGTATCTGGTACTGACGCATAGGAGTCACCTATGGGTCGCTGGCCCAGACGCTAGCAGTCAGCTATGGGTGGCTGGTCCTGACGCTAGCAGTCATCTATGGGTGGCTGGTCCTGACGCTAGCAGTCAGCTGTGGGAGGACGCCCTGACGCTAGCAGTCAGCTGTGGGAGGCTGGCCCTGACGCTAGCAGTCAGCTGTGGGAGGACGCCCTGACGCTAGCAGTCAGCTGTGGGAGGCTGGCCCTGACGCTAGCAGTCAGCTATGGGTAGCTGGCCCTGACGCTAGCAGTCAGCTATGGGTCGCTGGCCCTGCAGCTCATGCACGGCTCAGCATATTGATCCCGATTCTTTGTATAAGTATCGTTTTGCAGCTTCATATAGGTCAAGGCCAACACCGCCCCGCCCCCACCCCCTCTCCTGGGTCTGGCTTCTAGACTGAAGATGAGTCTCAGACGCATGGCAAGCGAGGTGGGGATCAACCATGTGATCCCATAACTTTGAGATTACATAGAAGCTTCGCATTACACTACAGTCAGGAGGTCCATGACCCACCTTTTCAAGTACACCTCATTTGTACGAAGAGCCACTGTAACCAACTACGAAAAACACGTAAAGAGTTCATATAACTTCAAACAACAACAGCAATACCGCCTTGTCCCGTTACATCCTTTCACTTCCCGTACTGGCAAGCTGTCTAGAATGTTCTCTTCATTAACTAAATCCATTAGGTGCCCATCGGAGCATAGAGCTTCAACAGACGCGTCTCGTCTCTGCTTTCCTATAACCTAGCATTTTGTTGCGGCATCACATGTCACTGAATTATGAATGGTCAGTTTCCATGTGGTATGTCCAGCACCAGTCCTCCTGTCTCTGTCAATGTTATTCTTGTTTATATCTGAGCATTATCTGTCTAGCGCATCATGCGTGTTGCTGTGTTGCCGTGTTTCTGTATTTCTGTGTTGCTGTGTTTCTGTGTCGCTATGTTTCTGTGTTTCTGTTTTGCCATGTTGCTGTGTTGCCGTATTTCTGTGTTACCGTGTTTCTGTGTTGCCGTGTTTCTGTGTTGCTGTGTTTCTGTGTTGCCGTATTTCTGTGTTGCCGTGTTTCTGTGTTGCTGTGTTGCCGTATTTCTGTGTTGCTGTGTTTCTGTGTTGCTGTGTTTCTGTGTTGCCATGTTTCTGTGTTTCTGTGTTGCCGTGTTTCTGTGTTGCTGTTTTGCCATGTTGCTGTGTTGCCGTATTTCTGTGTTTCTGTGTTGCCGTGTTTCTGTGTTGCTGTGTTGCCGTATTTCTGTGTTGCTGTGTTTCTGTGTTGCCGTGTTTCTGTGTTGCCGTGTTGCCGTGTTTCTGTGTTGCTGTGTTTCTGTGTTGTCGTGTTTCTATGTTGCTGTGTTTCTGTGTTGCCATGTTACTGTGTTGTGTTGCTGTGTTGCTGTGTTTCTGTGTTTCTGTGTTGCCGTGTTTCTGTGTTACCGTGTTTCTGTGCTGCTTGATTCCACATTGTTCACTTTAGTGTAATGTTGAGGTGGGTGGGAGTGGCGTCGGAGAGGGGTGGGGGGGGGGGGGGGTGGGTCTCGAAAATGCAGTAAAGGAGCTAACAGCGGCCAGCAACTTCTTCTTCGTCTTCGGCGTTCGTCCTCAAATGGTGGTTCTCATGTCGATTTCGTAGTTTGCAACGAGGCTGCGATATCTCTATGATTTTTGTTTAGGTACCTGGTTTACCGTACTATTGCGACTCATATTTACTTAGCTGGATTACACTAGAGCAGCACATCTCCAGGACCGATGCTTGTAAGCGGAATAAGGTGTGGATTAGCTGTGGTTCGCTGACTCTAATCCATGCAGTCTGCTGTGAGTCACTGGCTTCTGTTGACTCATTCACTGCTGCGTCTTCGGGCCCAGCTCTGGTTCGCTGACTTTAATTCAGGCAACTTGATGTGAGTTACTGGCTACTGTTGGCTCATTCACTGCTGTGTCATCAGCCCCAGCTCTGGTTCGCTGACTCTAATCCATGCAGTCTGCTGTGAGTCACTGGCTACTGTTGACTCATTCACTGCTGCGTCTTCGGCCCCAGCTCTGGTTCGCTGACTCTAGCACAGGCAACCTGCTGTGAGTCACTGACTGCTGTTGACTCATTCACTCCCTCGTCTTAAGCCCCACAGATAAAACCGTCCCACCATCCACCAATGTCGTTGTACTGGCTTGTGTAGTCGAGGCAACTGTACCTTTTGAGGAAGGTAACACGCCATTGATTTTACTTCCAGTCTGTCACTTACTCAACAACACTGCACCTTCTCGAACAAAACTTTCGATCCAAGTAAAACATAATTCTGCGGTATTGCGAATTAATCTCATCTCCACTGATTAATATTTGCAATCTCGTGATATCCTGTGGATGTCTTGCTTGTGATAACAGCGAAACTGTGCGATAAAAGTACTTTGATTTATCGATAGACCTAATTGAATATCCTATTTCCAATAGAAAAATCATAGCCGTCTTAAGAGAATCCCCGCGGAGTAGGTTGAAAGACACCCAGCTACACGTTCTGTAATTTTGCCGTAATATTTTGCTTTAGAAATGCACAATTTCTTCACGTGGTTCGGTCAGTGACGTCACCATTCAATTAAAACATTGAGTTCGCTATCGATCTTAATATCTTAATAAAAAAAATTGACAGGTTTGTCTATCTTTTATCAATCGCTTCGGTTCCTGCCACGACCTACTTTTGTTCATGTTTTGGCACAAAGTCTTTCCTCCGTTTTTCTATCTTAGTCTAACCTCATATCTTCAGCCCTGTGGCTTCCAAAACAGGGAGTGTCTGGCAATACTACAAATAGGCTTCTTCGACGTAATAAAGTTAATAGAACACTGAATGTAACACACAACTGGAATCTGTTAGCTGTTTATATTCCGAGGCATTTATTCCAGTGTCTTTTTTTCAGAATCCGAACCGAAGATAATTTTAAGAGCGCCTGATTCTCATGATAAAGGTGGCGGTTGGCCCGTCGGTCTTCATACGGCACAGTGCACATATGCACAAAAAGGTACCTGACCTACAGTTTGGGACGTGGTGACACACTCCTCAGAAAAAAGCTGGGACCTAGAACAACAATGACTGTAACACGTCATCTTCGACGGCAGTGTCTGCTAACAAGTCATTTTTTTACTTCCTTCTGCTGGCCACATTCAGTTTAAAAAAAACAGCAACACGGACATTGACAGGTAATTTATAGGACCTAAACAAACAGCAAACCGGACATTGACATGTAATTTATAGGACCTAAACAAACAGCAACACGGACATTGACATGTAATTTATAGGACCTAAACAAACAGCAAACCGGACATTGACATGTAATTTATAGGATCTAAACAAATAGTAACACGAACATTGACGTGTAATTTATAGGACCTAAACAAACAGTAACACGAACATTGACATGTAATTTATAGGACCTAAATAAACAGCAACACAGACATTGACATGTAATTTATAGGACCTAAATAAACAGCAACACAGACATTGACATGTAATTTATAAGACCTAAACAAATAGTAACACGAACATTGACGTGTAATTTATAGGACCTAAACAAACAGTAACACGAACATTGACATGTAATTTATAGGACCTAAATAAACAGCAACACAGACATTGACATGTAATTTATAGGACCTAAACAAACAGTAACACGAACATTGACATGTAATTTTAAGGACCTAAATTAACAGCAGCATGAACATTGACATGTAATTTATAGGACCTAAACAAACAAACAGTAACAACAAATCCCATAGCAGAACATGTCGTCGCCATTGAAGTGTTATAGACTTCGTTGTACTAAGCCATAGCTTGTTTGAGATGGGGAAAAATGTTCAGTAACTCGCCACCTTTCTGCCTTGAACCGTAGACCAAGTATACATTTACAAATGAACCACCTATACAGCTGGGTCGACTGAAGCGTGCCGGTAGCAGGATCCCGTACCTTTGCATTGAAAAGTGAACCTACTGTTTTGAAATATTCTAAACAAATTTAAAAAACAGAAAATCTTGATAATTTATTATAAACGAATTATGGACCACTAACAAGCATCGTGCTGTACCAACTGCCGTACAGCCGGTCAGGCATTGAGACACACTAACTGTCGTACAGCCGGTCAGGCATTGAGACACACCAACTGCCGTACAGCCGGTCAGGCATTGAGACACACTAACTGTCGTACAGCCGGTCAGGCATTGAGACACACTAACTGTCGTACAGCCGGTCAGGCATTGAGACACACTAACTGTCGTACAGCCGGTCAGGCATTGAGACACACCAACTGCCGTACAGCCGGTCAGGCATTGAGACACACTAACTGTCGTACAGCCGGTCAGGCATTGAGACACACCAACTGCCGTACAGACGGTCAGGCATTGAGACACACCAACTGCCGTACAGACGGATAGGTCAGCATTTGACGAACTTGCGTGCATTTGTTGGAAACCTATGCCCCACGGGGAGCTCAGAAGGTGTTGGTTGATCCATTGGTTCCATTACAAACCTGCTCACCACGTGAGCGTATGATAGTAGACAGGAATGTGGAGAGAATGAGAATAATACAATAAGGATAGACTGACGGGGTGGTAATCTTCTTCTTTGTGTTCAGTTTCGTATGCTCGTGTTATCAGATCGTCCGCCTCCATGAAGTGACACGTCAGTCGCAGGTCAACAATGGTTCCCCACAGTTTGTCTTGTATGTTTCTCTCCTCGTGCCAGGTCTTCTCGCGGGAGTCTTGGTGCAGTGGACATGTTTGCAGGGTGTGTTCTGGAGTCTAGGGTCCTCTCTGACATGTGCCTTGTGCAGTCTGTGCTGCTTTCATTTTATGCGTATGTGCATTTAGTCTGCAATGACCTGTTCTGGGGTAGTAAATTGTGGTATAGTGTTTCCTATTCAGTCTATTGATTGGGTACTGTGGGTATTTACTGTTTGATCTCTCTATCCACTGTTTATATTTTTTTTACTGTGTGCCTTGACTTGTGGCAGTTCTCTGTGTCTCCCCCCCCCCCCCCCCCGCCCCTCCATTCTGTCCGCCCATTCATTCTCAGGTATGCCGCAGTGAGCTGGAATCCAATGTAGGGTAATTTTATTGTGGTATGAGAGTTTATTTAGCTGGCATATCAGTTCCCTTTCCGATAAATGCCACAAATAACAATAATTAAAAATAGTTAATACTAATAATAATAAATAGCAATAATACAAATAATAATAATTAAAGATAATATATAAAAAATAATAATTGATAATCATAAATAACAGTAATATAAATAGTAATTATTAAAATGAATGAAAATAATAAAAATAATAATAATAATAATAATAATAATAATAATACAAATAATAATAATAATAATAATAATAATAATAATAATAATAATAATAATAATAATAACCAATCGTAAGTGAAGATGGTGATAGCATCAGACCTGTTCCAGGAAATGTGTTCTTTTATTGCTGTAGAGACCAACCCTGGATTGACACACTCTACCACATGTGGTTAGCTTTCACTGAGCCTCCACGATGAATTTTCTCTCTGTGATTAGAGCACCTTCGGTGAAACGAGTGCCCCAGGTAGTACGGATTTGTGCAAGCGATTCCCAGAAGGGGACCCCAGTGTTAAAGATTCTCAGAGACAATCACAATGAGTCTGTATAGCGTTTCTTCTGACCCCTGGTGAGCGTCATGCTGTTGTGAACTCACCGTATTGCAGCTGATTGCGCTCATCTGGCATGCGAACATACTTTAAGAAATACTCCAGAGTCATTGGTTGAGAATTATAACAGCCGCACAGATGGTACTGGAAATAAAGTTGCGTCTTACTACGTCGTGGAACGACAGATCTGGATAGATTAGATGAGAAAAGACCACATGGAGGAGCGGCTGGCCTGGTGGTTAGAAGCGGACACCAGGAGGAAGGTGATGAGGAGCGAACTCAAATCATTTCAGCAGGAAAATATAACGGTTCACTGAAATCATGAACCACAGTTTGTCACAAACTACGAAGGACAGCTTGCCTTGGCTTCATTCGTTCTCAATCTCCCGCTACCAAACCCTGAAAGGACGGAAGTAGCAGAATGTAGTCCAGAGAACGGAATGCGCCGTGTCGTAGTTTACAGCTTAACTGCGAATTTGCATCTTTCGGTCCAACACATCCGACTTCAGCAAGCATTTTTTGAGTACCGGGTTAGCATACCCTCTTCGATCGCTTCTCCTTAGTCAGTCTGCTCTATTCCAGCCTGTTATCCAGGATCACCGCGTGGAGGTGTAGAAGGGTTTTGGCAGCTTTGGTTCGCTGGCCCTGATTCTAGCAGTCAACTATGGGTCGCTGACCGGTGCAGCTCATACGCTGCTCAGCATCTTGATCTCCGAAGGACAGCTTTAACAAAGATACCAGGGAAATATGGATGAACAGGTGAGTGACGGGAACAACATGTCGCAGTGTATTTAGCGAAAAGTAGCAGTCAGAAAGTAATGATAACATAAACAAACTAACGAGATCAACATCTAATCTTTCAGTTCCGAAAAGGGGATCAAGATGCTGAGCAGCGCACGAGCTGCAGTGGTCAGCGACCAATAGCTGACTGCTAGCGTCAGGGCCAACGAACCAGAGCTGCCAAGACCCTTCTACACCTCTACGCGGTGATTCTGGAGAACAGGCTGCAGCAGGGCAGACTGGCTAAGGAGAAGGGATCGAAGAGGGAATGCTAACCCAGTACTCAAAAATGCTTGCTGAAGTCGGATGTTGTGGACCGACAGGTGAAAATATTGCAGCCAAGCTGTAAACTACGACACAACGCATTCCGTTCTCTGGACTACATTCTGCAACCTAAGGCTGCTCCGGGGTTGGTAGCGGGAGATTGAGAACGAACGAAGCAAAGCCAAGTTCCGAACAGGACACCAATGTCAACAGCCACTTGAACCGCATCAATCCCCAGCAACTGCTCATGTACAGACATTGCTCTCATCCTGATGAAACAGTTCGACATCTGCTCATTGAGTGCAAGGCGCTTGCGGACATGAGGAAAAGGTTCTTACAAGCACTGTAGACAATTGCAGACACACTGTACGGAGCAGTGAAACAAATGAAGAAGACCTGTATCTATATAAGAAGGGCATTGAGCTGACAAGAGCAGGCTTGCTCAACAGCTATGGGATACCAACAACATGGAAGAGCTGTCGAGCAGCAATGTGGAAAGAGTTGACTTCCAGAGAAAAAAGCCGACATTCCATATGGTCATAGACAGTTTCGTCACGTCATAGACAGTTTCGCCAGTCATAGACAGTTTCGTCAAGTCATAGACAGTTTCGTCAAGTCATAGACAGTTTCGCCAAGTCATAGACAGTTTCGTCAAGTCATAGACAGTTTCGTCAAGTCATAGACAGTTTCGTCAAGTCATAGACAGTTTCGTCAAGTCATAGACAGTTTCGTCAAGCCATAGACAGTTTCGTCAAGTCATTGTCAGTTTCGTCAAGTCATAGACAGATTCGTCAGTCATAGACAGATTCGGCCGTCATCTCTCAAGGCTCTAAGAATAAAATGAAGAAGAAGACCCCAGATAAAGATGATATGGGGCAGTTTGGCAATCTGACATGGATTAAACTCAACATTTACATCCATAACCAGCATTCAAGACCGGAAGTTGTGGAGCCCCAGCATTACCAACAACTACTGGCCCGGTACAGAAGGAAGATAGAATTGGCCAGAATTCCCGAGATCATTCGTCGATAGCAGACTTGAACGGCGACCATCAAACTAAACATCGCCCGCCCATTGTTTCCCTACCACTTTCCCAACAGTGTCGGCTTGCATAATATGCTGCTTACTTCATTTATCCAGAATCTGGCCTGGGGTTTGAATATCGGGCCTCTCGTGAGCAAGGCTATTGTTACCACTTCAAGACCACTTGTCCAGTGACTTAGGAATGGGGAATAGTCAGCACTTCCGGTATATTTGTAGCTGCTCTGAGCACTTGCACAAACTGTTGACTTAACAGTGACTTAACAGTGAGCAGGGCTATTGTTACCACTTCAAGACCACTTGTCTAGTGACTTAGGAATGTGGAATAGTCAGCACTTCCGGTATATTTGTAGCTGCTCTGAGCACTTGCATAAGCTGTTGACTTAAGACGGACCACCAGGAAGGTACATTCTCACGAACAAGTATCCAGGTTCCGGTACATCGCTCACCCTTTGAAAATTGAAGTGCCGCGCCTTCACCACTTGAAATGCTGCTCCATCAATGGAACATTCTGATTTCTTGCCGTGACCTCGCACACATCACTACATATTGATATATAATCTATATTCAGCAAACTAAAAATAAGATGAACAGGTGTATGTCTGTGACACCTAACCAAATTAACTCTGAACGCGTGCTACAAATATGTCCAACATGGAAGGGAATTTTGTTGTTGTTGAGAGAAAACGAGATGGCGAGAGAGAAAACAAGATGGTGAGAGAGAAAACAAGATGGTGAGAGAGAGAGAAATCGAGAGAAAGAGATGTTTAAAGAGAAACAGTTGGCAGGAGTGAGAGAATGAGAGAGAAAGAGTGTGAAAGAGAGGTAATGGACGAGAGAGAGAGAGAGAGAGTGTGTAAGAAGAAAGAGAGTACGAGATAGAGAGAGATGTTGAGAGAGAAACAAAGGGTCAGAGTGAAAGAGTGAGAGAAAGGTGGGCGAGAGAAAGAAAGCGAGGATGAGAATGACAGAGAGAGACAGGCAGTATGAGCGAGAGAGAGGAAGAGGTGATGAGTGAGATGAAACAATTAGGAAGTGAAAGTGAGAGGGCGAACTGTCAATGAAGATGCTGTTGGCCAATGGTTGAGTGTGATCACAAAAAGGGGAATCTCAGTTGTCCCCCTTATCGTGGGCCGTGGGCGTCTCTCTCTCGGACCGTGTTCGCGTGTTATCGTCTTGCTACTGGATGTGTCAGCTTTTGGTGCCCGTTTGACCGAATGACAAAACATGCTACCTGAGAAGAGGACCCGAAAAGGGGGGTTGGGGGTGGGGTGGGGAGAGGGATGGTGATGGGGTTTCAGGTGAAAGCAGAAGCATAGAAGCCACTGTTGTGGGAGATGAAGTTGTAGATCTTATTGCACCAAGTTTAATTTTGTTATGAGGTGAGCAATCTTTCGTAAGTCAGTTTTCTTTCCACATATTCCGTTTGGCGCCGTGGGGAGCTTAAGTCATCTGCTCTGCGCCAAGTGCGTTGCGTCGGTCATTGTGAGTGAGCCCGTATTTGCACAGTCACTGTAATGCCATCTATCCACCTGCCTCGCGGCCATCTCATTGCCCTGTAGCTAGATCTCTCAGCGCTGTAAGCCACTAGTGGAAGTTGATGAAAGTGCATTCTAAAGAGAGGACCAAAACACCAACTTACCTTCTGCCTGGAAATATATTCTGCACAAGACGTAGTGCCGACCATGCATCGAATGTCGTCGTTCCGCATTCTGTCTCTCCTGGTAACACCGATGACCTTCCTCAAACACTTCACACACACACACACGCACGCACACGCACAGGCACTGACACAGACACACTGGGTGCGGCGTGGCCTAGCGGTTAAGTGACGTGGCTCACAACTCAAAGGTGCTGGGTCCGATCCCTATCACAGCACCGGCTGTTACCCCGGGAAAGCAAACCCTTAGAAAATGCAGGAGAAAGCAGACCCTTACATAAAAGGCATGTCGAAGTCGAATGCACTGGGCCGACAGGCGCAAAAAAAAAACCGTAGTGCAACGCACACTGCCTATGGAATAGAGAATAAAGGTGAATGCAAAAAAAAATTTACAAATATAAAAAAATACAAAACTTCATTTCACACCTGGAAATTCCGCTCTCACTCGCCCTGGACAGAGACATGTCTGGTGCTGTTAGCACAGAGTCCTCATTAATATACTGTTTATCTTTGTTTCATTGCAATAATTTAGGTACCCATTTAATAATAATAGTCAGACATGCGTGTTCGTGGGTCAAGCTGCTGAGCAGTGTATGAGCTGCAGTGGTCAGCGAGCAATAGCTGACTGCTAGCGTCAGGGCCAGCTAACCAGAGCTGCCAAGATCCTTCTACACCTCCACGCGGTGATCCTGGATAACAGGCTGCAGCAGGGCAGACTGGCTAAGGGAAAGGGATCGACGAGGGAATGCTAACGCAGTACTCAAAAAATGCTTGCTGAAGTCGGATGTGTTGGACCGAAAGGTGCAAATATCGCAGTCAAGATGTAAACTACAACACACCGCATTCCGTTCTCTGGACTACATTCTGCTACTTAATTCCTTTTAGGGTTTGGTAGCGGAAGATTGAGAACGAACGAAGCCAAGCCAAACCAAACCAAGACAAGACATGTGTGTTCAGATGTGACCGATGTGCAGTCCGATCTGAGCGCCACAAACTCTACCGCATGTAGGGCACACGGACAGCTTTGGTAATACGACCGTCTTGCATTGTCCGTTCGTGCAGCTCGTTTTTTCTGTGTCTTGGTAATGGTACTCATTTAGCGATACGAGCACCCTGTGTGATTGCAAAGCAACTATGATGAGCGGTTCTGAACAAGCAGATCACAGAAGGCGACATCAATGGAGAAACTGTTCAAGGACACTTTTAGAAAATGTTTGTATCGATACTTCCCCCCCCCCCCCACTCCAATCCACACCCAAGAGCTAACAGCACAACAGTTGCTTAGGGAGTCCCTTATCGAACGTGTGAACAGGATGCCCATCTGGGCGCTCTACAGCAGAGTATGGATACAAGACAGACCTGCCCTGACGATGACTACTGAATTGGGCACTCTATCTTGCCAGCCTATCCAGAGCATCGCGTAGGACAGATGAATGTCCATGTTTCGCATAGTGTCCATTTACAGCGTGGTTGACTGGAGCGTGTCGATGATGGTTGCTCGTACTGAGCTCTTTACTCTTGACGACGTTTCTTTGGTAGCGGGTTACAGTGGCTCTTTTTACATTCCGTGGTGTACTTCAGAAGGCGGACCTGGGTCTTGATTGCTGCATTGCAATGCGATACTCCTAAGTAAGCTCACAACTACGGTGATCACAATGTCGATTCCCACCTCATTGACCAGACTGCTGGAACACACCATCTCTACAGGACCGTGACTAGGACGGCAAGTATGTTTGACCTGACCGTGGTTTGCTCTTCGCTTCTTTACTTTCCTATGGGCAAGTTAAGTACTAATTTACATCTTAGTCGACTGGAACTTGTCGATAATTGGAATCGAATCTGGTACATTTACTATCAGACGCGAGCTATCAACCCATCCTGCCACTCAGATACATAAGCAGAACTGATTCGGTCTAATTACACAGTACTGTTGATATTTTCCTGGAAATCCGACCTTCCACTGTGCCATAGTTCAAGCATATCTTATATCGAAGGACGGTTTTAGCGCGAGGCCGCTCGAACCAGGAACAAAGCTCACTGTAACTTCCCCCCTGTCGTTTTTTGAAAGTCGAGCTGGAAAGATCCGTCGTGGATTCGAGCATAATCCGAACTGACGGACGTGTGTCTCAACAGCCAGAAATGTTTTGGTGGAAAGCGATATTTCTGATTTAGAGCCAGGGGGGTACTCGAGCGTTTAAGGCTACAGCTAAAGAAGATTAGAAGCATTTGGTGTCAGATGATGTAGAAGACCCGTTGATGGTATTGTTGAGAGCGAGATAATATTTCAAGTTAAAGGAACGCTGAGTGTGTTATTGTAAATCAATAATATTGTGTCATGAGTTCATATCTTAGACGATTTCTTTCTTTTACAAGTCTAAGTCGTTCCTTTTCTACTCTTGGGGTCCTGTTTTGGTATATCCTTGATATCGATCGTTTGTGCTTTAAAACAGATTGTTTCTTCTTCTTCTTTCGTTCGCATAAAAATATTGTCTATATCTGTAATATTGTCTCTTGTATAAATGTCACTGTCTTTTGTAGTTCACATACAGGTCCCTAAAGTTTCTCTTCCAGTGTTGTTTCTATTGGCCAGTGCGATTTTCTCTGTATATCATATTCGGGGCAGTATGTACTCTGCTGTCTGGGGTGCATGTCCGCATGTACACATCGCTGAAAAAACAGATGACTGGCATGCTGTGCCGTTGCTTGGTAGAGGGATGGCCTCATTGTTGTCCTCATGCAGACCACAGCTGGGTAGAAATGTTGGTACCTTTGAAAATGTGCATTGACTGTGGCTAACCTTCTTCGCTTTACAACTGTCTGTGGATCTTTTACGTGCTCATGATGTTCAAGGGACCTCCGAGTTTATCGACCATCTCCTTTAAAGCTAGGCGCTGACCTCACATCTCTTGAGACCTTCAGTCTTGAGGGATTCGAAACTCGCCTATTTTTTATTTCATTTGTTTGTGTGTTTTTTTAGAGGCGATCGTCTTAACTCTCAGTTATAGCAGCCCCCTTTTCATGTACACTCCCTACTATTATTGCTACTGGTACTATTACAACTACTGTTACTACTTTTGGTGGGGTCCAAGGTGTAGCTGCACATGAGCTGAAAGCAGACAGTAATCCATGAATGGCTGCTTATTTCAGGGCCAGAAAACCGTAGGTAAAGTGTCCGCCTCGAGTGCCGAAGGTCGCGTGTTCGAATCACGGTAGAGACCGGGATTTTTTTCGCGTGGATCTTCTGGTAACTTCTTGATCATCTTCGAACGCTGTCAGACGTCAACTTGAATTTATTAAAAGAAAGCATGCTCAGACTGTCGACACTGCTATATAGCTTGTCTAGTGTTGGCACTGGTCATAGTCATATGTGCTTTCTCTGGCTCTCGTATGTCCTGCAATGTTGCAGCAGATGTTCGGGGGTCATTTTCCCTGGTAACATTTCTCCTGATCTCTGGGTAGTGAGATCGGAATCCCATGTACAGTGTCGTGCACGTTAAAAATCCTTTGGCAGTTGGAAATCGAATAGAGTAGGATTAACGGTCACTGCCCTGACAAAATTCAAGTCAAAAGTATACTCAAGTTATTTGTACCTTTGCTCGTGTGGTTTGTTAGGAGCAGCTGTAGATGGCACCTAGCTAACTGCGAGTCTGCTTCGCTCTAGTGTTTGAGTCTGTTAAGATGGGCTCGTTAAAACCACTCTCCTGTAGAGTCTTCTAAACCAGTAAAAAGACGTTAAGTTCTATTCCGCGTCATGTGGCGACCCTGGCTGCACTAGTTGTTAGTGTAGGCTGACCAAAGGTTAGTGATCGCAGTGGGAAGGCACTCGAAAATTCTGCTGAAATCGGGTGCGCCGGGCCGAAAGGAGCAGATTTCTATCAGCTTATGCTGTGCTGCTAGCACTGTGAGGGTCACGAACGAAGGAGACTGTTCGATTCCGGTCTTAGCCCCCCCCCCTCCCCCACTCCTCCCTCACAGCTTGTCGAGCATCATCGCTTTAAGGGTGGGTTTCAGTAGATTACCTCACTGATCGTACTAATAAATTGCGAGTGAAGCTACTGAAACCTGACACTCAACACACATTTCATGGCACACACAAATAGTACACTTAGATCGCAGACACTGAAGAGCATCAATACCAACAACAAAAACAAGAAAAGCAACACCTCCCATGCTCTATCAACGCATCCTAATCTCTATCTTATAATCAAGGACCATATATTCCATATCAATGGTAATAGCTACAAATCGCAAGAGAAGATGGTAACAGACTTTTAATAGTTTTGTGATATGGGCTTGATCGCATATACTTGTTGAGACACGTACTAGCTCGCAGGCCCAACTGTACATGAGGTATCCATCGCTGGATTCTGTAAATGGACTATTGTATAGTCTGTCCTTTCGAGCAGTGTACTTTATTCATCTTCAGTTGACAATGATGCGCTGCTTGGTCAGAGCACCTTGTGTGATGGTAGTGTGCCAGGCAGAGCAGTCCTGTGCAAGTGTCTACCAGGAGGGAAACTAAATTAAAAGCACGCTGATCCCTGTATCATTTTTTTTCCAAACCATTGATAATAGCTGACCTGTTCTGAGCTCACTGTTTATCAGTTGTCTTATGAAACACTTATTGGGCATGTGAAAAACAGATCCAGTCCATTTGATTTTGACTGGTTGTGAATGTGTATAGCAACGTTGACTACTAGAGTTTTGTATATATATAGCAAAGTTGACTACTAGAGTTTTACCCTGATGAAGACGTACCTTTGTTGTTGTTGTCGTTGTTTATGCCCATAATGAGTAAGTTGACTCTTGTGTGCGCCCTGGAAAGGACGTTAAATGGCGGGTTGTAGTTGCTTTCCTCACATACAGAGCATGCGGATGAAGTTGAGCCGCAGTCCTCCAGGCGATTGTATTATGCTTGGCTTCATCTGCATGGCGCTCACTACTCCGGGGAACACATCGATCCACATCTCGTAAGCCAGGCTGCCTTGAAAACAGCATGTTTCCAGGGATCGCTGCATGGAAGAGTGATTATGGTCTTGGTCAGTATATTGTTTCTGGCCCTGGCGCGACGTCCTGGTCAGTATGTTGTGCCTGGCCGGACTAGTGTCTCAGTTCCCCCTGGTCAGTATGTTGTGCCTGGTCGGACTAGGGTCTCAGTTCCCCCTGGTCAGTATGTTGTGCCTGGCTGGATTAGGGTCTCAGTTCCCCTTTGTCAGTATGTTGTTCCTGACCGGACTAGGGTCTCAGTTCCCCCTGGTCAGTATGTTGTGCCTGGCCGGACGAGCGTCTCAGTTCTCCCTGGTCAGTATGTTGTTCCTGACCGAACTAGGGTCTCAGTTCTCTCTGGTCAGTATGTTGTTCCTGACCGGACTAGGGTCTCAGTTCCCTCTGGTCAGTATGTTGTTCCTGGCCGGACTAGGGTCTCAGTTCTCCCTGGTCAGTATGTTGTGCCTGACCGGACTAGGGTCTCAGTTCTCCCTGGTCAGTATGTTGTTCCTGACCGGACTAGGGTCTCAGTTCCCTCTGGTCAGTATGTTGTTTCTGGCCGGACTAGGGTCTCAGTTCTCCCTGGTCAGTATGTTGTGCCTGACCGGACTAGGGTCTCAGTTCTCCCTGGTCAGTATGTTGTTCCTGACCGGACTAGGGTCTCAGTTCTCCCTGGTCAGTATGTTGTTCCTGACCGGACTAGGGTCTCAGTTCCCTCTGGTCAGTATGTTGTGCCGGACCGGACTAGGGTCTCAGTTCTCCCTGGTCAGTATGTTGTTCCTGACCGGACTAGGGTCTCAGCTCCCCCTGGTCAGTACGGTGTGCCTGACCCGACGAGCGTCTCAGCCCCCCCCCCCCCCCCCCCCCCGAAGACGTACATAAAAAGTAAAATTTTCAAATTGAATGCTGCAGCTGTTTCAACTAGCGACCAAATTCCCGCAGCATCGTCTCTCCAAATATACACGTAAGTGAGTACATGAACTGGCAGCAGCCGGCGACTCATAGCTGGCTTCTTGCGTTAGGCTCAGCGAACAACAGCTGACCAAGACCGTATTCCGCCTTCACGTGGCCGTCTTTGGAACACACAGTACTAGTCACTAGGGCAGTCTGACCAATGGATACATACTTACTTTCCGTGTCTTTGTCACTACGTCACATATCATTCTTCCAGTATTCAGCCACGTGGATTGCCCTGTCACTGGCACTCAGCAGATCATCCACGCTACAAGTCTCCGGGAGGATTAGGCAGATCATCAGATGTTCCGGTCTTGTATTATTCCACATTTTCATGTTTCATCATCCATGTATCCCCATCTTTTCAGATGTTTCCTCCATCGGGATACACCAGTTCGAAGTCTATTTAGTAACTTACATGTTCCGCAGGGTAGGAGATGTCCAGACGCAGGTTCCTCTCGTAACTCGATCAAGGAGAGCTGTGTCAGCTGTTTCCAACTTTATATACGTCGTTGTCCTGGGCTAGTCTGTACGGATGGCCAATGGATAGGAATCTCAGTTTGAAAGCAAACCGGGTATTCAAAACGACCAGCTGACGTCGGATGTGTCAGGCCATGGACATTAAAGAGGGGAGCGACCATCTACGTCCACACACGACCTGGTTAGGCCAAGCCACACACGACCTGGTTAGGCCAAGCCACACACGACCTGGTTAGGCCAAGCCACACACGACCTGGTTAGGCAAAGCCACACATGACCTGGTTAGACCAAGCCACACACGACCTGGTTAGGCCAAGCCGCACACGACCTGGTTAGGCCAAGCCACACACGACCTGGTTAGGCCAAGCCATACACGACCAGATTAGACCAAGCCACATACGACCTGGTTAGGCCAAGCCGCATACTGTGCTCACGGACGGTCGCTGTGACGGATCTTTGTCGCCCAAGTGGACTACCAACCTACCTACCTACCGACCAACCTACCAACCAACCTATCAACCTACCTACCAACCAACCTACCAACCCACCTACCTACCAACCCACATACCAATCCATCTACCAACCCACCAACCTACCCACATACAAACCTACCAACCTACCAACCCACCTACCTACCAACCCACATACCAATCCATCTACAACCTAACCACATACAAACCTACCAACCTACCCACCAACCAACCAACCTACCTACCAACCCACCAACCTCTCTTTACAGCGCCTTGGGTAAGGCTAGTCGTGCACTACAAGCTAACAGCTGAAACACACATAAACTTTCCCAAATGTCGTGCATCTGAACGATCTTCTGATATTTAAATAGCGATGGCTTTTCGTTAGTCATTTCACAGGCTTTTTAGCTTCTAGTTTTAATTTTCCCATCAACCTTTCCATCTTCCGTAAAATTGCGTGTTTTCACGTGGTTTTCCCCGTTGATAAAATGCAATAAATCACAGATGTTTATTAGGGTGTCCAGTACGATCAACTCTTGACTGAATCAACGGCTAAGGAAGTGCCTCCAGTAAGTGTTCTTATCCATAGTCTGGGTGGGGGTGAGAGTGGAGCTAATCTAGTTCCAGGGATGAGGATGGCAGGAGATGGGGGCACGCATCTAGAACCCAGACTGTTGCCGTCATCGCCGAACGGTGATCAATTGAACGGGAAGCTCTCGCTACAATATGGCCCAAAAATCAATTGCCAAATTGGATGTGGTCAGATCCTCTGGTCAAGCACCTCTGTGTTTCTTCACCTTGCTCTGCTTGGTTTCTTCTTCTTCTCCTTTTACGTCTTCTTTATCTTCTTCTTGTCTGCCTCTTCTTTTTCTGCTCGTTATTTTATTCTTTTTCCATCCTTTTCTGAAGTTTTCTTCATCTTGTCATTTTATTCATCTTATCATTATCTTTCTGGTTTTATTCTTTCTTCATCTTGTGCTCTTTTCCATCATCTACTCTTTTTCGTCTGCTTCTTTTTTTGTCTTCTTCTTCTTCTTCGTTTGCTCTCAAACTCTCCCTACCAAGCTCTGAAAAAGGCTTTGCATGTAGCAGGATAAAGTCCGGAGAACTGAATGCGGTTTGTCATACTTTACAGCATGACTGCGATATTTGCACATTCGGATCCGACACATCGGACTTAAGCAAGCACTATTGAGTACATAGTTAGCCTTCCCTCTTCGATTCCTTCTCCTAAGTCAGTCTGTGCTGTTGTAGCCTGTAGTCCAGGACCAACACGTAGAGACGTGGAATGGTCTCGGCAGCTCTGGGTCGCTGGACCTGAGGCTAGCAGTCAACTCTGGGTCGCTGGACCTGAGGCTAGCAGTCCGCTTTGATCCTGCATTGCTTATCATCTCCATGCCTTCTTTTCCTTTTTCTTCTCCCTCTGTGTTTCCTTTTATTTCGAACTTTCAATGAGTTTCTACAGTAATAGTTTACTATGGTAATGTTGCTAGACCAAACACCAGCATTCCTCTCTAGTCCCCGCTGAAAAATGCTTTGGTAGGTTACATTGGTCTTAAACTTTCCACCCGGACTTGATTATATGTGCGACCGAAGATGCGGTGACTGATGGCTGGCTTGTTGCATCAGGATCAGCGAACCATAACTGACCAAGACCATTTATCATCTCCACTTGGCGACCCTTGAAACAGTCTGCACTAGTACAGTCTGGATACGGGAAAGGGATAGAGTGAGAAGGAAAACCCGGTACTAACCACAAAATAAGCTGAAATCGGATGTGTCTAACTGAAAAGCGGACATCCTGCAGCCTCGCTATAAACTGCGATACATCGTCCTTTTCATAACGAACACCAAAGGAGGTTACATCTATCTATCTATCTATCTATCTATCTATCTATCTATCTATCTATCTATCTATCTATCTATCTATCTATCTATCTATCTATCTATCTATCTATCTATCTATCTATCTATCTATCTATCCTTATCTATCTATCTATCTATCTATCTATCTATCTATCTATCTATCTATCTATCTATCTATCTATCTATCCTTATCTATCTATCTATCTATCTATCTATCTATCTATCTATCTATCTATCTATCTATCTATCTATCTATCTATCTATCTATCTATCTATCTACCTATCTATCTATCTATCTATCTATCTATCTGTCTATCTGTCTGTCTGTCTGTCTATCTGTCTGCCTGTTCGTCCGTCCCCCTGTCCGTCCGTCTGTCTGTCTGTCTATTATCGATCTAATCATCTATTAATCTATCTATCCGGATGCCCGTCAGTTTGTCAATAAATCTAGCTGCCTTTCTGTCTGTCTACATCTAGTGTCGAACTAAATTTGTATCTGTCTTCTTGTCTGTCTCTCATGTCTGTCTGTCTGTCTGTCTCTCATGTCTGTCTGTTCATAAATTTATCTGCTTGTATGTCGTCTGTCTATCTATAAATGTGTCTACTTGTCTATCTGTCTATCTATAGATGTGTCTGCTTGTCTATCTGTCTATCTATAAATGTGTCTACTTGTCTTTCTGTCTATCTATAACTGTGTCTGCTTGTCTATCTGTCTACATATCTACTGTCTAACTACATATTTATCTGTCATCTTGTCTGTCTAATCTGCCTTTTCTGTCTGATCTATATATCTATCTGTCTAAATACCTCCCCACGTCTGTCTATCAATGCCATTCAGAATGAGAATGAATGAAGACGACCCATTCAGCGTAAAATTGCACCCCCCCCCTCCTCTCCCCTCAACCCACCCCCATGCTTTTCATTCCACGGTCAAAAGATCGCGGGGGAGACTGAAAGAAGGGCTGAGCCAGGCTCCCACACTGGTCTCTCCCTGACAGCGCGTGTAAGTGGACGGGCAGTCTGGCAGGCCAATCTATGACCAGGCTTATCGAACTTCGCGGGAAAGTGAACGGTTAAGTTGTAGCCAGTGCGCCCAGATCTGTATCGCTTATACTAGAACCATTACAGTTGCTAGGGTGGTATTCGTGGCATGAGCGAGCCGTGATATTTTCTGGACTACAATAACTCTCAGGTTAGTGATGTGACATATAATGTTTCTTCCTTGTCTCATGTTTTTATATATTTTGTTTCAAGTTATGTTATGCCGGAGTGTCTGATTAGTGCAGCCGTTGACTACTTCCTGTTCACGGCTGCTGTTGTAACTGAATGATCACGATGGGAGTACGTTTAGCTGATGTGGCCCTTGAAAAAGTGAAATTAAGTGACAGGTTGTAGTACCTTGGGGATTCTGAACATGCTGATGAAGGTGGTCCGGGGTTTTGCAGGGTAAAGTAAAAGTCTTGCTACTAGCACGCTCCAATAGACCCAGATGTGAAAGCGTTGTTTATGTTTGAATTGGTACTTGTCCTAAGGAAGGGAAGACAGCGAGGAGGGGAACGAGCACCACCCCCTCCCCCCCAACCTTTTACAAGCTGAAACCTATCACAAGGAAGTCCCCTTAAACTTCATGCCAAGCTTACTGAAGTCGGATGTGTTGGATCGAAAGGCGGAAATATCGCAGTCAAGCTGTAGACTACGACACAACGCATTCCGTTCTCTGGACTACATTCTGCTACTTAAGCCATGTTAGGGTTTGGTAGCGGGAGATTGAGAACGAACGAAGCCAAGCCAAACTTCATGTCTCCATGGCAGTGTCCTATATCTGCTTTGGGAGTTTATTTTTGATTTGGTATATTGGGCCTGAGGAAGAGACTGGTCGAGTGGTTTGGGTGTCTGTATTCTGACCACGAGACCGTGGTTTCAGAACCTTAGCAAAACAAATTTTTGTTTTCTGTACGAGAGAAGGGAGGTTTACGTTGGTAGCTTTGTTTAGAATCTCAGCATGTCGGGTTCAAATCACGTCGGGGTCAGTGTATGCCGTGTGTTTTTCCTAGTATCAGCTCTTTTCCCAGTCTACCCAGCCGTTAATATATACCTGACGACAAAGTCAGAAGTTAATTTCGGTTCGGGCTCGGGAGCTAAGGAGGTTATTTTCTGTCGGCGGGAATTTCATGGCATGACAGGACTGGCCTTTGGGGGGGGGGGGACACTTGTGCAAGGTATAAGTACATGTGGGGGCGCCCGGCTGTAAAGTCTGAGCACATGTGGGGGCGCCCTGTTGTAAAGTCTGAGCACATGTGGAGACGCTCTGCTGTAAAGTCTGAGCACATGTGGGAGCGCCCTGATGTAAAGTCTGAGCACATGTGGAGACGCCCTGTTGTAAAGTCTGAGCACATGTGGGGGCGCCCTGTTGTAAAGTCTGAGCACATGTGGAGACGTCCTGTTGTAAAGTCTGAGCATATGTGGAGACGTCCTGCTGTAAAGTCTGAGCACATGTGGAGACGCCCTGTTGTAAAGTCTGAGCACATGTGGAGACGCCCTGTTGTAAAGTCTGAGCACACGTGGAGACGCCCTGCTGTAAAGTCTGAGCACATGTCTTGTCTGTTTATGGATGTGAGTATGGCTACCACTGTCCATGTTGGCCGTTATGAGCTGTCTTAAGCGTACCTGGTATGTGCTCTCTACACCCGGTTTATTCTCCAGTGGGTCACGCAAGGTGTACAGGGATGTTGGTGCCCCCTCCCCGGGGGAAATCAGTATCGGGAAGGGGGGATATCCAGACGTGTTTATAAACACGTGTATTGTATAGGGACGAATATAACTTAGAATAATGTAGTGTTATATACATACTCAACACTATTTTGTGGCACGACGGCTTGGACAATGGACAAACAGTTGGAGGATAGAATAGAGACCCTGGAGATGTGGATATTCAGGACTGGATGGCATTTCGTGGAAACAAAGAGAAGCTAGTCCGGTCAGAGTCAGGCACAATATGCTGACCAGGGCTACTATCTGTCCTTTATGTGGCGTTTCCTTGAGACATACTGTTTTCAGGGCTGTCTGGCTGACAAGATGTGGGTCGATGTGATCTCCGTAGTAGTGTGCGTCACGCAGATGAAGCCAAGCAGTGGCACAACCGCCTGGAGGACTAAGTTCCACTTTCGTTAGGACGCTCGGGATGTGAGGAAAGCTGTTACAACCGCCACTTAAAGTTCTTTTCAGGGAGTGCAAAAGAACAAGCTTGCCTATTATGGGCATTGGACACAACAATGACACCAGACTATAGCTCCTTGACAACATATGTGTGAAAAGAGAACTTTTGAAATGCAGAACAAGCCGACAAATATATTTTGGCCACATAGAAAATGTAACATTCTTGTAAAAACGATCTGCTTCTTCTTCGTTCGTTCTCAATCCCCACCAACCAAGTCATTAGAAGGGCTTTGCAAGCAGTCCAGAGAACAGGGTGTAGCTCAGAGAACAGGATGTAGCTCAGAGAACAGGGTGTAGCTCAGAGAACAGGATGTAGCTCAGAGAACAGGATGTAGCTCAGAGAACAGGATGTAGCTCAGAGAACAGGATGAAGTCAAGAGAACAGGATGAAGTCAAGAGAACAGGATGGAGAACAGATAACAGGATGTAGCTAAGAGAACAGGATGTAGCTAAGAGAACAGGATGTAGCTCAGAGAACAGGATGTAGCTAAGAGAACAGGATGAAGTCAAGAGAACAGGATGTAGCTAAGAGAACAGGATGTAGCTAAGAGAACAGGATGTAGCTAAGAGAACAGGGTGTAGCTAAGAGAACAGGATGTAGCTAAGAGAACAGGATGTAGCTCAGAGAACAGGATGTAGCTAAGAGAACAGGATGAAGTCAAGAGAACAGGATGGAGAACAGAGAACAGGATGTAGCTAAGAGAACAGGATGTAGCTCAGAGAACAGGATGTAGCTCAGAGAACAGGATGTAGCTCAGAGAACAGGATGTAGCTCAGAGAACAGGATGAAGTCAAGAGAACAGGATGAAGTCAAGAGAACAGGATGGAGAACAGATAACAGGATGTAGCTAAGAGAACAGGATGTAGCTAAGAGAACAGGGTGTAGCTAAGAGAACAGGATGTAGCTAAGAGAACAGGATGTAGCTCAGAGAACAGGATGTAGCTCAGAGAACAGGATGTAGCTAAGAGAACAGGATGAAGTCAAGAGAACAGGATGGAGAACAGAGAACAGGATGTAGCTAAGAGAACAGGATGTAGCTCAGAGAACAGGATGTAGCTCAGAGAACAGGATGTAGCTAAGAGAACAGGATGTAGCTAAGAGAACAGGATGTAGCTCAGAGAACAGGATGTAGCTCAGAGAACAGGATGTAGCTCAGAGAACAGGATGTAGCTCAGAGAACAGGATGTAGCTAAGAGAACAGGATGAAGTCAAGAGAACAGGATGGAGAACAGAGAACAGGATGGAGTACGACACATCCATCTTCAGCTGCAGACATTTCTTGAGTACCGTGTTAGCCTTCCCGCTGCTTAGTCTGCTCGGTGGCAGCCTGTTATCTAGGATCACCGAGTGGAGGTGTAGAAGGGTCTTGGCAGCGTTAGTTTGCTGGCCCTGGCGCTAGCAGTCAGCTATGGATCGCAGCTATTCCAGCTCATCCGCTGCTCAGCGTCGTACAAACCATAAAAAAGGGAAACTTTCAAGGCAGTCAAGCATGACGTAGGCAAACGCTGCCAGGGGGAGGATACCATCAAAACAACAGACAAGCAACAGTCTGTGTGCTGGGTCAACCAGGGCGTGAGATAGGGAATATAGATGACCAACTACAGCCAACATTCATTGCAGATACGGCACCTGAAGTGATTCAAACATAACGTTTCAATATTCCTCTATGCTTGTGAGACATGGACATTAGCAGCTGGCGTGCAGCGGAGGATACAGGCCTTGGGGATGAGATGTTTCCGAAGACTTCTAAACGTCACATACAAAGATCGAGTTACAAATGAGGAAATACGAGATAGAATTACAACAGCAATAGGGCCTTTTGAAGACCTCTTGGCGACTGTCAAAGGACACTGGCTTGCTACGGGCAAATATAGAGATCAAGCGGTCTTGCAAATACGATCCTGCACGGAAAGGTGCAAGGCAGACGACGAAGAGGTCGCCCCAAAAAGAGGTGGGAGGACAACATAAAAGAATGGACCAATCTCGGACCAAAGGAGGAACAGGCAACGAAAGCTGACAAAGAGGGGTGGCGTGGTTATGCGGGGGTGTCTTCATGTGTGCCCTAATGGTCTCACCAGTTACGGGATGACCTGACCAGATTCAGACACGGCGCTGGAACAGAACCAAGCAACCTAAGTTTCTATCAAGACGGTGTTTACCAGAGACCACGATAAATACACAAGTGCTAACACACTAGAAGAGACGTCATTTTAGTGACGAGCACCGAAAAAGAAAACAGAATAATCTATTCCAGTCTTCCCACAAGTAAAAAACAATGCATGTGACTCTAACATCTGTCTTCCCTCTGTGCCAAGGACCATTGAAATGGTTGGCAACCGGGGAACTATTATTCTTGCAGATGTCTTTCAGAGGTTGACTGAAGCGTACAAGGAGTTCCAAACTAGTCTCACTGATGTAGGCAATGTCCCACCTGTCGTTATACTAGTATGTCCTGCTTGCCTTAATATTTATTAACTTTATTTTTTAAAGTTGTAATTATCTAAAAAATACTGTATTTGGTACGTTATACCAATTCCTGCCTTATATCCATTCCTGCCTTATATCCATTGCTGCCTTATACCAATTCTTACCTTATATCCATTCCTGCCTTATAACAATTCCTGCCTTATATCCATTCCTGCCTTATATCCATTCCTGCCTTATACCAATCCCTACCTTATATCCATTCCTGCCTTATACCAATTCCTACCTTATATCCATTCCTGCCTTATACCAATTCCTACCTTATATCCATTCCTGCCTTATAACAATTGCTGCCTTATATCCATTCCTGCCTTATATTTATTGCTGCCTTATATCCATTCCTGCCTTATATCCATTGCTGCCTTATAACAATCACTGCCTTATATCCATTGCTGAGGATTGTCGTCTGAGAAATATATTGGTCTACAGAACAGCTGCTGCTTATACTGGAAATCGTCTCGAAGTGTGCAGGCTAGGTTTTTATTTTATAATATAAACAAAACTTGCTAAGCCGGACCAAAGTTTCGATCTCATATCATCGCGGGGCCACACACTTCGCTTCCACATGCCATACACAATCTTCGCCCCAACACTAAACATTCTCTATATTGTTTCGTATTACGGTTTTCTTACTTACAAGAATACACTGTGTCGACTTCACTGAGCAACTGGTGGACAAGTTGTTAGGATGCTGATCGCATTGTCAGAGAGAGCAGGTGTTCGAACGCTACTATGGGGTCAGGTTCTAAATCGGGGAACAGGGGGTGGGGTGTGTGATAGGAATTGACATTTCAAATAAAGTCCTGGTATGTTCATTTCGAGGCGAAAACCAGATTAGCAGGCTTTCACTTCTGGTTGTCACTTCTCATCAAAGTCTTATAGCAACATAACTAACAATGTGACCCTTTTAGTGGCGTATCTGTCCTAGATTGTTTACAAACTAAACTTAATTACCCGTTTACTGTTTGGAAAAAAAACTGTATTCTTCTGTTGTTTACTGTTTGCAAAAACCAGAGCTCGCGTACTATTAACAATGTCTTTATACTGGCTTAGAAGACTCTGCAGAGTTTGTATACAACCAGTTTCATTTACATCACCTTGCTCTAAAAGCTATGCGCATCCAATCTATTCTTGAATGCATTAGTTGTTCTTGCCTCCACTACGTCCTGTGGTAATGCATTCCAAGCATACACCACTCTCTGACTAAAAAAAATATTTCCTAGTATCTAATCTGGTCCTTTCGTTAGTTAATTTGTAGATATGCCATCTTGTTCTTGTAGGTGGCTGTATTTTGATTTTAAAAAATTGTTATAATCTAATTTATCGGTTCCTTTGATCATCTTATAAACCTGTATTGTCACCCCGAAATATTCTTATTTCTAGACAGACACTCAATGCCGGGTTTACCGAGTTGTATCCTGATAACTGTAATTCTGAAATCCCACTATCAGCTTTGTTGCTCTTTATTGTATCCTTTCCAGCATGGTTATATCCTCTCTATGATAAGGACTCCACACCTGTAAACAGTACTCCAATCTAGGTCTAACTAGAGCTTTATACAGTTTGACTATCACTTCCTCGCTCCTATGTTTACAAAGACAAGTATATGTATTCACCTTGTGTTGTCTGTGCACACAAATAAATAAACTGTCTAAACATCTCTTTGCCTTTTATTCACTCATATTAGCTAACATAAACTAACAACGGACATACACACACAAAAACGAATCCGACGTTTCTAGGATAATTGATTCACGAAGTAACTCCACAATTTCAAGTAACTGTCACGTGTTGATGGACCTGACTTTTGCCTAGCTCATGTCGTCTGCTCTGCCGTGCCATGGGAATGAACGTATGTATCCAAGCACGTAAGCAGGCTTCATGGCACTGCCCTGAATCTTGAGATATGGCCAGTTGGTTGAAACGCACCAGACAATTTGGTCATGTGGTGTGAGTGTTTACTTTTTCTGTTTAGAACGGTGCTCTTAAAAAACATTTTTATTGATGTGTGTAATGAGTTTTTCTCTGACTTTTTTCTTTCGGTGGTTTGTGTGTGTGTGTGTGGTTATTGTTATCGTGTCTTTTGGTTAGTGGATCTCTGTTTGGGTCGTTCTGGTGGGTCGTAGTTTGTTCTCTGCTTGTTGGATGTAATGTTTGTGTGTGTGTCAATGTTTGTGTATCGATGTTTGTGAGTGGGGGTGTGTGTGTCGATGTTTGTGAGTGGATGTGTGTGCCGATGTTTGTGAGTGGATGTGTGTGTCGATAATTGTGAGTGGAAGTGTGTGTCAATGTTTGTGAGTGGGTGTGGGTGTCGATGTTTGTGAGTGGATGGGTGTGCCGATGTTTGTGACTGGATGTGTGTGTCGATGTTTGTAAGTGGATGTGTGTATCGATGTTTGTGAACGGATGTGTGTGTCGATGTTTGTGAGTGGATGTGGGTGCACGTTTCGATGTTTGTGAGTGCATGTGTGTGTCGATGTTTGTGAGTGGATGTGTGTGTCGATGTTTGTGAGTGGATGTGTGTGTCGATGTTTGTGAGTGGGTGTGGGTGCACGTGTCGATGTTTGTCAGTGGGTTTGTGTGTGTCTATGTTTGTAGTGGATGTGTGAATCGATGTTTGTGAGTGGGTGTGTGTGTGTCGATGTTTGTGAGTGGGTGTGTGTGTGTCGATGTTTGTGAGTGGATGTATGTGTCGATGTTTGTGAGTGGATGTGGGTGCACTTGTCGATGTTTGTGAGTGGATGTGTGTCGATGTTTGTGAGTGGATGTGTGTGTCGATGTTTGTGAGTGGATGTGGGTGCACGTTTCGATGTTTGTGAGTGCATGTGTGTGTCGATGTTTGTGAGTGGATGTGTGTGCCGATGTTTGTAAGTGGATGTGTGTGTCGATGTTTGTGAGTGGAAGTGTGTGTCAATGTTTGTGAGTGGGTGTGGGTGTCGATGTTTGTGAGTGGATGGGTGTGCCGATGTTTGTGACTGGATGTGTGTGCCGATGTTTGTAAGTGGATGTGTGTGTTGATGTTTGTGAATGGATGTGTGTCGATGTTTGTGAGTGGATGTGTGTCGATGTTTGTGAGTGGGTGTGTGTGTGTGTCGATGTTTGTGAGTGGATGTATGTGTCGATGTTTGTGAGTGGATGTGGGTGCACTTGTCGATGTTTGTGAGTGGATGTGTGTCGATGTTTGTGAGTGGATGTGTGTGTCGATGTTTGTAAGTGGATGTGTGAGTCGATGTTTGTGAGTGCATGTGTGTGTCGATGTTTGTGAGTGCATGTGTGTGTCGATGTTTTTGAGTAGGTGTGGGTGCACGTGTCGATGTTTGTGAGTGGATGTGTTTGTCGATGTTTGTGAGTGGATGTGTGTGTCGATGTTTTTGAGTGGGTGTGGGTGCACGTGTCGATGTTTGTCAGTGGGTTTGTGTGTGTCGATGTTTGTAGTGGATGTGTGAATCGATGTTTGTGAGTGGGTGTGTGTGTGTCGATGTTTGTTAGTGGATGTGTGTATTGATGTTTGTGAGCGAATGGGTGTACCGGTAAACGAGGGAGTGTCTTACTGCCCGTGGACGTGTGGTTGGGTTCATGTACCTGTGAACAGCCCGGAAGGAATGTTCGTATTTCCGTATGCCCATAACGGGGATTCGCAACACATGACCGCTCTCGCCTTCCACAAACCAGATCTAAAAATACGCCCCCTCCTCCGTTACCCGAAATTAATAACTTAACCGGTACGAAAATAATTGCGTTACGTTCGTTGTTACCGACACCTCGTTGACAGCTCCCCTGTATCCCATATGTCCATTTCTCGGGTAGGTCCATCATGCACGGTCAGAGCCCCTGGTGTACATGGATCTCGTCAAGGCCTGCTCTCTTTACCCTCCTAGGTTAAAGCTTGTCTTTGAAGTCCGCTGCCTGGCTATTATTTCGCGCGATCCCATCTCTGTCTGAGGACTAGACGAGCTTCGCGCAAATTTGCACACCTGTTCCGTCCAAAACCCCTTTGATGTCTGGCAGACGGCCGACCACCTACGTTTGTTATGCCTGTCAGCGCGTGCAGAGAAGCCGTCAGACCCTGACAGAATGGGATCCCTCGTCGGCTCGCAAAGTCATTCCAAATACCCCCTTTCATCTTCGCCTAGTTTCTCCATAAACTGTGTTTTCTCTCTGACCCTCTTCCACCCATTAAACCCCAGAGCTGCCCCGCGTTCTGCTGGGGTTTCCATTCACTAGCAGACGGCTTCTAAACCTTGTGAACTTTGGTTCTCCCTTGCCATTGTCGTTTTACGATTTTGTTTTTTTAAAGCGATAAGCGCAGTGGAAGATATTATAGTTAATGTACAAGGAACAGCTTTTCTTCGGTGAACTTTCCCAGAACTAACCAATGGGACAGGTTTTGACTAGGTCAAATATTTTTAGACTGGGTCAATGGTTTAGACTAGATCGAGAGTTCCTAACTGGATCGTTATTCTAGAACATAAATACAACACTTTGTATGGCACTAAACTACTAACAAATACACACGTGTAATTACAGCGCATTGGGCTGTAGAGCAAGAGTCGGTTGGTTGGTTATTGATCCAGCGGCCTATGGACTCCTGCCCTTTGGTCCAATGCCATATAGTGAAATCTGCAAGTGTTTGTAAGCTGTTTTCAGTTCCGTACAAAGTGTCCCATTTCTGTGATGAATCCTTTACAGCTACAAGACAGTAACTAATTCGTAATAGAGAGAGAGAGAGAGAGAAAGAGAGAGGCGGGTTTTCTAGAATGGACAAAACTGGTCCATGATACTACATTATTCATGTTTCCCCGCACCATAACCCCAGTTTGACGTCTTCTCAACGAGTGGTCAGAGATAACCACTGATACGCGCCATCTCCGCGACAGGGCTTTGTTAAGGTTTGCCTGCTATTTGGGCCTCTTTGTTCATCTCCAAACTGCCACCACGACCCAGTGTGAAAACTGTCCGTCGCTCAGACAATCACGTTTGGTACCTAGCCTTTGATCTGCTACTCCTGGTCACTCAGCTGTCCACAACCCGCGTGTTTGATTGAATGTTCTATTTTTTAATATGCTCCACTTTTGAATATCGGAATAAGATGACCAGCCAAGTTATTATTAGCGTCTTTTGACTGAGTTCCCATTGAAACAATTTGTATCCGAGCTCCCACGTCACAAACCGTTTAGGGAGCTAGTTCCGTGTTTGTCACGGCGGTTCCCGACTTGTGTATTGATAGACACCAGGATCATACAAGGAGTTATACTATACTGAGGGAAGGAAGACTGACGTCTGGTCAGGTAAAACATACTGGCCAAGACACTCACCTTGGCTTCCTAGTAGCATTCCCTGGAAACGGGTTGTTTTCAGGTAGCATGGATAACGGGGTGAGAGGTCGACGTGTTCCCGATAGTAGTTAGCGATACGCATGTGAAACCAAGCATACCACAACTTTCTGGAGGACCCCGGCCCACCTCCATCAGAACGCTCGGGTTGTGAGGAAAGCTACTGCAACCCGTCACTTAACATCCTTTTCAGGGCGTGAACCTACTCATTACGGGCATTCTAAACAACAACAACAACAACAACAGCATACTATACAGAAAGTAATACACTTGCGTACAATCGAGACGTATGTCGGAAACTGGATCGACAGACTGCAATAATGGTGCTTCCACGATCTGTTAGGTTACGGGACTGATGGTGATGAAGATAATGATAATGAAGATGATAATGATGATGCCGATGATGATGCCGATGATGATGCCGATGATAATGATGATGTACCCCAAGAGCTCCCAGATTATTTGATTGTAGACACCAGGGATAAAATAGTGTGTCATGAAGAAACCGCTTATTTACCTAGATCATCATTATCTTCTTCTTTTTCTTCGATCAACTGATGCTATGTTTCTAGCCTGGTGAGGTTTGCTCAAGGAGGCTGTGTTTCAGGTCTTCACCGATCCCCACAGCTTTTCATCGAAGAAGAAGAATTGAAGTATTACTATATACAAGGGGTGCTCCGAAAGTAATGTCCTACATTTTTGTCATCCAAGAATAAAGATTTTACACGTTGCAAGACAGTGTTTTCCACGTTAGTGTGCCTAATTTCTGTCTTACGACAGATAGCGCTGCTGTAGTAGTCCACACAAAAAAAGGCGTCCGTGTGTAACACGTGACACAAACAAAGAGCTGTAATTGAGTTTTTGGTATCGAAGAAAGTGTTTGGAACATTCACAAACGCTTTTGTGCTGTATGTGGAAGTTATGCAGCGATAGGAGAATCATTGGACGCTGAGTTCATGAAAGTAAAGCTTACGAAAGTGGAGAGACAGAGCGTTACGCTCAGCCGTGGTCTATGCGTCCGTCAACAGTGAGATGACAATTTTTCACGACCTTGGATATTCCACGGTTTCTGCAAGTTTAGTTCCTCGTAGTCTGGCAACCGACCAGAGAGTTCAAAGGTACATGGCTACACGAGCAGGAAACCAGCCAGTACATGAATGTCATAGGTGTCCTTGTTTCGTGTTCACGTGTGGCAGTAGAAGTGGATGGAGATTAGAAGTGGATGGAGATTAGAAGTGGACGGAGATTAGAAGTGGACGGAGATTTGAAGTACGCGGAGATTAGAAGTGGATGGAGATTAGAAGTGGACGGAGATTTGAAGTACGCGGAGATTAGAAGTGGATGGAGATTAGAAGTGGATGGAGATTAGAAGTGGACGGAGATTAGAAGTGGACGGAGATTTGAAGTACTCGGAGATTAGAAGTGGACGGAGATTAGAAGTGGACGGAGATTTGAAGTGGGCGGAGATTTGAAGTACGCGGAGATTAGAAGTGGACGGAGATTAGAAGTGGACGGAGATTAGAGGTGAACGGAAATTAGAAGTGGGCGGAGATTAGAAGTGGACGGAGATTATGTGGAAACATTTAATGCGTGTAGAAACCTTCGGTTTTTTTGGCGAGTTTCGTACATTGTGAAAAAATGGTTGCCGAAAAGAGAACTGCGCGGTATTATTTCCTGAGAAATCCTCGTAGTAAACCAATCAAAGCATTAGTTTATAGAACAGTGCACTTCAACCTGGGCGCTAGCGCCTACTTATGGGCGATTGTAGCTTTCAGGCGTGCAGTAGTAGATTAATTACATTCTGTATTAAAACTTTATTATTCTTAGTTCTTAGTCGACCTGAACAGATGCACCTGTACAGGTACCAGCTCTGGTATGAGCTGGATGTAGCCGGGAGAAGGGTTTCCTGCTTAGCGGGCTAGGCTCGGGCAGCTTAATACTTGCGTTTGGGACAATGGCTTACGGAGGGTGGTTAACTGATGTGCGAGTTCATCTTAATGGACTCAAACACTAGAGCAAAGTAGAGCCGCAGTCTGTTAGGCGCATTCTATGCTGCTCTAAACAAACCCCCTAACCATGGCCGGCGTTATACCATGTCACACAGTCGCTTCTTATGACATGCTCCCTGTGAGGCAGTAGTGCTATTCTTGTCCTTGTCATACACAAATACCCCGGTAGACGACTCGTGTTATTATTACTATTATTATTGTTATTATTATTATTGTTGTTGTTATTATTGTTGTTGCTATTATTGTTGTTGCTATTATTATAGTTATTATTATTATTAAGACAGTGCAGTGGCTACAGACCTGGGGAAACTTTGGGAAAATACCAACAAACCACTAGTAAAAATATTAAGAACCTGTGTTTTCCCATGACAGCATACAGTTGTGAAACATGGACAGTTACCAAAACCTCAAGGAAATCCTTCAAGTCGAAATGGTAAATAAAGGTCCACAATGTAACTTGATCAGAGACAAAAGAGAATGCGGACATTCGACAATAGTTGGACATAGAGGAGAACTGGTTCATAAAGGAGAACTGGTTCATAGAGGAGAACTGGTTCATAGAGGAGAACTGGTTCATAGAGGAGAACTTGTTCATAAAGGAGAACTGGTTCATAGAGGAGAACTGGTTCATAGAGGAGAACTGGTTCATAGAGGAGAACTGGTTCATAAAGGAGAACTGGTTCATAGAGGAGAACTGGTTCATAAAGGAGAACTGGTTCATAGAGGAGAACTGGTTCATAAAGGAGAACTGGTTCATAGAGGAGAACTGGTTCATAAAGGAGAACTGGTTCACAGAGGAGAACTGGTTCATAGAGGAGAACTGGCTCACAGAGGAGAACTGGTTCATACATTCCATTATGAACACACCATTAAAATACTTTGGCCACATCGAAAGACACAACGGTCTTGAAAGAACGGTAATGGAAGGTATGGTGCTGGACAAGAGAGTCGGAGACAGACCAAGGAGATGATTAGACCAAGATGTCAAGGAATGCTTAGAGATGGCGTTGTAGGATAGAGATTTGGTAAGCCAATGAGAGACAGGCCAAGGAGATGATTAGACCAAGATGCCAAGAAATGCTTGGACATAAATATGGAGCAGAAAGGAGATTTGGCAAGAGATCGAGTTTATCTCAGAGAGGCTTTGAAGAGAACAATATCCTGCTAAGGAAATGCCACGTATTAATATATTAAAAACATCAAGTGGACAACGTGGACTAGTGGTTGAGTGACACGGCCCACAAACCGAAAGTGCTGAGTTCGCTCATTATTACACCATCAATCGTTAAGCCGGAGAAGCAGACCATTAGAAAATGCAGGACAAAGCAGACCCTTACATAAAATGCATGCCGAAGTCAGATACACTGATCCGACAGGCGCAAAATAAAAATATAGTGATAGGCACACGCCTTGGGGAATAGATTAAATAAGACGATTGCAAAATAAAAAGATCAAAATACACAAGACTCCGTGGACAGTCGCGACAATTTTCGTCAATTTACATTTTACTGGGAGGTAAGGGAGATTTGTTCTCACGTATGTTACTGGGAGGTAAGGGAGATTTGCTCTCACGGATGTTGCTGGGAGGTAAAGGAGATTTTCTCTCACGGATGTTACTGGGAGGTAAGGGAGATTTGCTCTCACGGATGTTACTGGGAGGTAAGGGAGATTTGCTCTCACGGATGTTGCTGGGAGGTAAAGGAGATTTTCTCTTACGGATGTTACTGGGAGGTAAGGGAGATTTGTTCTCACGTATGTTACTGGGAGGTAAGGGAGATTTGCTCTCACGGATGTTACTGGGAGGTAAAGGAGATTTGCTTTCACGAATGTTACTGGGAGGTAAGGGAGATTTGCTCTCACGAATGGTGTAACAGTGGGAGCAAAGTATAAACAGATTGACTACTCCTGGTATGTAACAGACGCTGCGGAGAACTAGTATTAACCTTGAGCTTCTTCGTTCATCCTCAGGTCAAGGTCCCAGTTTTTCTTACATCCTCAGGTCAAGGTCCCAGTTTCTCTTACATCCTCAGTTGAAGGTCCCGGTTTCTCTTACATCCTCAGTTCAAGGTCCCAGTTTCTCTTACGAAGGACACAGTTGTTTGTAAGACTTTTATCTCCATACAGCTTTTGTCTCTTATCTGTCTCGCGAGTCCAGTATTGTTCTCTCGCTCTTCCTGCGTGAGCGTGCAGCTTTGCAGGATGTGTTCCAATGTCATGGTATGCTCCCCACATGGACACTTGACAACTATCCCAATCCTCATTATGTTGTAAAGATGATCATTGAGTCTGTTATGGCCGAACTAGTATATATATATATATATATAGAGCACGCATTGCAAAATAGCGTGTAGTGTAGACACTGCGACCATTTACACTCTACATGCACTTGTACACACGTGTACAGTACATGCAGTGTTTATCCGATCCTGTTTTAATCGTATCTGAAACAGTTTTCAGTTTCCCCCTCTTAACTGATTTCCATCGGGCAGATGCCGAGCCCTGTCAGAAAAGCCCTATCAAATGAGAGCTGCGACAAATTGTAATCTTGCATCTTCTGACCATCCATCTTCCTTATCTGGTCTTCTGATCTTTGATCCTGTGACAGGTCTTGATTGATCGGACGACAAATCCGGGGACAAATTTGTCTGGGGTCAGGCAAGGTGTACGTATTACCGTCACCAGTAAAGCGGACTCTCTATATTTCTGGTGGGCGTTCTGTCACTCCACTTTTTTTCCCCAATTTCTCTAGCATTTTACTCTTGTGAGAAGTCATCTATTTATTCAAGAATAAAGTGGTCTCAGAGATGGGTAGACGTGTCTCTTGGCGCAGTTAGCTAGGCCATCACATTGGAACAATGAGTCACAAGATACAGAATAGGGCATTTACAACCAATGGCAGGAAAGGAGCTAAGTCCATTGAGACATAAATAGGTAATGTAGGCGACCGCACCTGGACTGAAAAACACGGCACTGACTTTGGGGCCATAAGACTTTCGTCGGGGATACATAGCGAACGAAAATAACTAACAAAACAAGAAGTAAGCTGAGTTATTGAAGTTGGCATTCATACACGGAAGTGGCCAGGAAAGTGTGAGGCACGGCATGCCAGTCATAAAATAGAGTGAACCAAACAAGAGATGGTAAATATTATTACACACAGACAAAAAAAAACAGATGAAAACAAAAAGCACATTGTGTAATCAAATTGGCCATTTTATGTTTGGTTCACGCGATCATTACTGGCATACGGTGTCTCATGCTTTCCTGGCCACTTCCTGAAATCGCTGATAATTTAAACCGATCATTTTACAAGCATGTCTTGTTTTTGGTTGTGATCTGTTAGTTGTTATCACAATCTTGTTAGTTGTTATCACAATCTTGTTAGTTGTCGACCAATTGACATTCATCGCAGAATGCAGACATCGTATGGTGACAAAGGTGTTGAAAACAACAGTGAAGAACTGGGAAACGATGTTTAAAGAAGGACGTGAGTTAACGAAAGATCTTCTGAGACCAGGTCAGGCGCATATTGTTTAGTTAACTCAAGTCCTTCTTTTATCACGATACACTGCCTGTATTCTGCGATGAATGTCAACTGGTCAATTGGTCGACATCTTTCAGCTGTCAGAAACTGAATCACTGCTCGCTAATCAACTCTGGACGGAATCCATATCACACCCGCCATGTTTTCAACGATCTGCTGAGAAAACTAAGAGTCGGAGGATAATGAAATTTTGCAAACTTGCCGGTTGGTATGTGTTGTTTACACCTGAAGTGACGCCATCATGCCCATCGTACGTATGTTGATTTGTTGCCTTTTGGTCCGGTTATTTGAATACGCCTCGTACATGCAGTGTTTGACCTATAACTGACTATCTGGAATGGCAGGGACAATAGTAGAGACAGAGAACGAGTCAGAGAGAACTTGTTTGTGTTCTGTACTTCCACCTTAAAGACTCACACGTAGACAAGAATTGATTAAATGTTTACTTCTTTGTCTGCACCTGCTTGTACCGTTAGGCGACGTTGTGATGTCAGGTTACATTTATTTGACCAAGTTTGTTGCGTCGCACCAGGGACATGTGGAATCTCCATCTGGTTTTGTCGCAATCATCGTAAGCCAATTTGCCAATTGTAAATTCAGTTTTGAGCAGATCAACACAACATTTGACTCGAAAATTGGAGTACGACACGCATGACCTTTACAAGCCATTATCTTTGAAACTGTCATGGACTGAGTCGTGCGCCAGGCAGCAGACTGTACTAATAGATGGATGAAAATGCACACTACTTTTGAAACGTAAAGCCACACACGACCACAAACAACCAACAGCTCATAAAAACAGTAAATAAAGAAACTTGGCTGAACAGATGGGCCGTGACGAAACACGGGAAGGGAGGTCTACCCACACATGGCAAGCCCTTATCTAAATCAACTCACAAGGAAAGACCAGAGCACCATATCCGGCTGGGAACCCAACACATCCCACTTAACAAGCACTTGAACACAATCAAACCATAACAAACTCCGTACTGCCAGCTGTGTACATACCAACACGACACCGTTGATCGTCATCTCTTTAAGTATCAGACCCTAAACACGAAACCGTTGATCGTCATCTCTTTATGTCCTCTTTAAGTATCAGACCCTAAACACGAAACCGTTGATCGTCATCTCTTTATGTATCAGGCCCTAAATACGAAACCGTTGATCGTCATCTCTTTATATATCAAGCCCCAAATAAGAAACCGTTGATGTCATCTCTTTATGTATCGGACCCTAAATACGAAACCGTTGATCGTCATCTCTTTATGTATCAGGCCCTAAATACGAAACCGTTGATCGTCATCTCTTTATGTTTCAGGCCCTAAATACGAAACCGTTGATCGTCATCTCTTTATGTAGCAGGCCCTAAATACGAAACCGTTGATGTCATCTCTTTATGTATCAGGTCCTAAACGATGTTAGGAAAATGCTTCTTCCTCCGAGGCCACATAAATGGAACACTTTGTATGGTCCTAAACAGCAACTAGCAAACACGTGCAGATACCATTTCATGGCATTGGGCCGAAGGGCGAGATCTCAGAAGCTGCTGAATCTGTAATACCAACTACTACTACTACTACTCTTGAGTACGAAGATTGCGTTGCTTCCCTTTCTGTCCGTCCCACCGATGTGTGCCTTTATGCTCCGTAAGGAGCTGAAGCCGTCTTTCTTCTGTCAAGTATGTTATGTCAGTTATTGTATGTCTATGATATTATATGATTTCTGTTGTCACTATCCGTCTATCACGTGGTCTACTTCATGCCTAATAACCAGCTCTTCTTCCGTTGTGGGTGCGCAGTAGTGGCTGTTCGTTGCTTTCTCACAAGACGACTTGAATAGCCACATTTTCTGCCTAGCTTTGTATTCAGCACAAGTAGTTCTCTCACGATCATTCTAATGTAATCATTTCTCAGTCTATCTCTCTTGGTGACATTAATCGGTTTTCCCTGACATTTATATCACGCGTGAGTAGACACTGGGCATTTTAATATTAAGACACGGAATAAATCCACCAACAGAATTGATAAACATCCAAATTTATCATCGGATGATAGTCTTTATTGAATTAATAATGAGTTCCACGCACAACCCTTTGCATGTTGTCCTTTGGAGAACTTCTTCGGCATTCGTCCTGTAAAAAACGTTGTATGGTAGTTTACAGCGAAGCTGCGATATCTGCGCTTTTTGGACAGACAATCTGATTTCAGCTGATTTTTCTGAATTTGCCTTTCCACTGCGATCGCTATTTCTTGGCCAGACTATACTAATGGCCAGATTATACTAGTGGCCAGACTATACTAGTGGCCAGACTATACTAGTGGCCAGACTATACTAGTGGTCAGACTTTACTAGTGGTCAGACTATACTAGTGATCAGACTATACTAGTGGTCAGACTATACTAGTGGCCATACTATACTAGTGGCCAGACTATACTAGTGACCAGACTATACTAGTGGCCAGGCTATACTAGTGACCAGACTATACTAGTGGCCAGACTATACTAGTGGTCAGACTATTCTAGTGGTCAGACTATACTAGTGGCCAGACTATACTAGCGGCCAGACTATACTAGTGGCCAGACTATACTAGCGGCCAGACTATACTAGTGGCCAGACTATACAAGTGGCCAGACTATACTAGTGGCCAGACTATACTAGTGGTCAGACTATACTAGTGGTCAGGCTATACTAGTGGTCAGACTATACTAGTGGCCAGACTATACTAGTGGTCAGACTATACTAGTGGTCAGTCTATACTAGTGGTCAGACTATACTAGTGGTCAGACTATACTAGTGGTCAGACTATACTAGTGGCCAGACTATACTAGGGACCACCTTAAAGCTTATTTCCATGGCAACAACATGGTGGCGGAATCCGATTTTGACCAGCAATTATTATAATTTAACTTAATGTATTTATACTGGTTTAGAATACTGCAGAGTCTGTATACTTCTATTTCCTTGACCTAAAAACTATGCGCTTCCAATCTATTTTTGAATGAATTAATCGACCCTGACTCCACTATTTCTTGTAACAATGTATTCCAAGAAATTACCATTCTTTGACTAAAAATAAAAAGGAACTAGTATCTAACCTAGGCCTTTTGTTGATTATTAATGTGTAGCTGTGCTGTTATAAGCTCATGTCCTGTCTTTCCACCGGATGCACAAACATCTTAAGTTATGGATGAGGTTCCTGGTTGTGGTATGATTTTATTACTAGAACAGGGTTACGGAATCTGCAAGCGGAGCATACTGCACGACGCACGTGAACCCTGAAGGAAAATTACCGGTGTTGATCGACCAAATCTCCTGTGACTTTACTGCGCAATCTATGTGATTCCGACGTAAATAAACAGAACACTATGCTCCAAAAATGATTCCTGATATATTTTTCATGAGCGTTAGCATGGCCTTCTTTATTATAAATAGCGTTGGCCATGACGTGAGACGCCTGCATTTATATCTCCAATGCTTTGGCCACGGAACAGTCCCAACTTACAGCCTGTCACTATTCAGTTTGGCGCCTAATGGTTCAAAAAGTGGGTCACTCGAAGATAAGAGGCGTAACGGAGTTAAACCAACGAATTTTGGAATGGACTCCATAAAACCGCAATTGACGCGTCTGAAAACGTGTGTGCCCGAGTGGTCTGCCGGGGTCTTTGTGTATAACAAGGACAATAATAGCACCACTGCCACACAGAGACTTGTCGTAAGAGGCGACTAACTGTGTGACATGGCATAACACTGGTCATAGTTAGGTGGTGTGTTTAAAGCAGCATAGATGGCGCCTAACAGGCTGTGGGTCTACTTTGCTCTAACGTTTGAGTCTATTAAGATGGACTCGCACATCGGTTAACCCCTTCCCGTAAGCGATTGTCCCATCACAGCAGTGTGTTAAGCTGATCGAGCCTAGTCCACTAAGCAGGAAACCCTTCTCCTTGCTACATTCAGCTCATACCAAAGCTGGCACCTGCACAGGGTGGGTATCTACCCCTGTAGAAGTACATGTCGACTAAGGACTAAAAAGAACACTTGTGTTTCACTTTAAACACACAATGAAATGGCCAACATCTGTATTGGCTAAAAAAAACTACGAATTTTCATTAAATTTTATCAACTGATAATGAAATCATAATGGATTTGGCTTGGCTTGGCTTTGTTCGTTCTCAATCTCCCGCCACCAAACCCTGAAAGGACTTAAAGTAGCAGAATGTAGTCCAGAGAACGGGATGCGTTGTGTTGTGGTTTACAGCTTGACTGCGATAGTTGCACCTTTTGGTCCAACACATCCGACTTCAGCAAGCATTTTTGAGTACCGGGCTAGCATTCCCTCTTCGATCCGATCTCCTTAGCTAGTCTGCCCTGTTGCAAACTGTTATCCAGAATCACCGCGTAGAGGTGTAGATGGGTCTTGGCAGCTCTGGTTCGCTGCCCTGGCGCTGCTCAGCATCTTGATCCCAAGAAATTCATTTGCTAAGACGGCCAACATAAACGGTAGCAGAAACATAAATTTTCTATTCTTGTAGAATGTTGAACACCCCTAACAGTTCCTCAAATTTGGTGCTAAAAATATATATTTCTTTTTATTTGGGGTCAATTAAGACGCAAGTACCAAGATAGCTCCTGACAGCAGTCAGAATTGTTGTTATAAATAATTGACAGCTTGTTCAAGTGCATCGGCCTCGGCTGGATAGTTAACCGGCGAGGCGTGTTAACGCGATACTTTTGTCGCGAGATACAGCAGTGATATGATTGACCTATTCTGTGTAATATATTGTTGTTCGGCCTTTAGGCTCTCCAAACCGTTTTCAACAAGCCCCCAGTGTACGAGTAGTTTGCGACCCCTCGTATATATTTGAAGTACTGCACTGTGCTGTCGACTTTTGATGAAGGGAAACCTTGTCAACATCACGTGACACCAGACTGTAGGACACTTGATATTCAATCTGAATTCTTTTGTCTTTCGAGTGCACATCTCGTCGTGGGGCGAGAGGTGAAGATCTTCCGGGTCAGATTAAGTTCGATGAACCTCCTTGACCTACTTAAACGCCAGATAATAGTTGCTGAGGCGTTACTTCGTCATTTTAAGAGAGATGAATATTGTAATGTGCAATGGCCTCAAACTCAAGTCACTATTAGGGGCCACACGAAGACACGTTAATCGACGAGAATCGCTTGATGCAAATTAATGGGCCAATGGTCGCGTGATGTCGAACCAGTGGACCGATGGTCGCATGATGTCGAACCAGTGGACCAAGGTCCGCTCGAAGTGAGTTTAATGGGATTTGGACAGAAGGAATCAAATGAATGGGCCATGGTCCGCTCGAAGTCAAATTAATGGGCTTTTGTCAAAAGAAATCAAATTAATGCGCCAAGGCCCGCTCGAAGTCAAATTAATGGGCTTTTGCCAGTAAGAATAAAAGCAATGGGCTTTTGTCAGTAGGAATAAAATTAACGGGCTTTTGCCAGTAGGAATAAAATTAATGGGCTTTTGTCAGCAGGAATAAAATTAATGGGCTTTTGTCAGTAGGAATCAGGATAATGTACCAAGGTCCGCACATCAAGTTAACTTCGGTGTCGTTATGACTTCATGAAAACTATTTTCCTTTCGTTCGTCTAATTTTCTCAATCCGGAATGCGATGTATTGTGTTTTGCACTTCACACCCCAATGCATCCGACTTAAGCACTAATTTTGTAATGGTGCACTTCCCATAGAAGTTCTAATTTGATGGATTCGAGCATATGCTTCTTCGGGTTGTTAGTCGTGTCGCTAACCACTTCTCTACGCATTTAAACAAAATAAACTGCGCCGACCGCTACGCCACAATAAATCTTCAGACGTACTCAATGAAACCCGTTTGGTTGAAAAGAAGATTCCTGGTAATTTATGTATGTAGATTCTCCATACTACCTTGTTGAAACTGGAGACCTTTCTGAGACTGGAGACCTTGTTGAAACTGGAGACCTTTCTGAGACTAGAGACCTTTCTGAGACTGGAGACCTTGATGAGATTGGAGATCATGTTGAGACTGGAGACCTTGATGAGACTGGAGACCTTGCTGAGACTGGAGACCTTTCTAAGACTAGAGACCTTTCTGAGACTGGAGACCTTGTTGACACTGGAGACCTTTCTGAGACTGGAGACCTTGTTGAAACTGGAGACCTTTCTGAGACTGGAGACCTTGCTGAGACTGGAGACCTTGTTGAAAATGGAGACCTTTCTGAGACTGGAGACCTTGATGAGATTGGAGATCATGTTGAGACTGGAGACCTTGATGAGACTGGAGACCTTGCTGAGACTCGAGACCTTGCTGAGACTGGAGACCTTGCTGAGACTGGAGACCTTGCTGAGACTGGAGACCTTGCTGAGACTGGAGACCTTGCTGGAGACCTTATAGGGACTTTATTCGGACTTTATAGGGACCTTATACTGACCTTATAGGGACCTTATACGGATCTTATAGGGACCTTATAGAGACCTTATAGGGACCTTAATTCGCAAGGAGCAGAGTTGGGAGAATAGATAGCATGGCGAACAATACAAATGTTATGTTGTCTTTGGGCAAGAAAGTCTGAATCAGATGCAGATAGTGGTCGGGTGCGTTGTTATGTTGGATCTGCCAGGTTACCGTTAGTTACAGGTCGTTTCACGTCGTACAGCTTCACGAAGACCTACATGATATATTGTGGTGCGTACTCGTAAGGCAAACTCCCACGGGATTCTTGGCTGTTCCTCAAGAGGAAAACTCCGCCGAGAGGGACGTGATTTGAGCCAGCCAACAGAAGACATGCGGAATGCTAGGGGACGGCGTGGGCTAGTGGTTGAGTGGCACGGCTCACAATCCGAATTTGCTGACTTCGATCCCCATCACAGCACCGACCGTTATCCAGGGGAAGCAAACCCTTAGAAAATACAGGAGAAAGCAGACCCTTACATAAAATGCATGCTGATGTTGGATGCACTGGGCAGACAGGCGTAAAATAAAATCCACAGTGCAACGCACACCGCCTTGAAGAATAGAGAAATAAGGCGAACACACAAAAAAAAATTAAAAAATACGGAATGCTGCAACCCAGCTGTACACCATTCCCAACGAGGCTTTCATCAAAAGCGTCCAACAATGGCAGGGCCGCTGGGAGAAGTGTGTGAAGTCCCAAGGGCCGCTGGGAGAAGTGTGTGAAGTCCCAAGGGCTGGTGGGAGAAGTGTGTGAAATCCCAAAGGCCGCTGGAAGAAGTGTGTGAAGTCCGAAGGGCCGCTTGGAGAAATGGGGGAAGTCTCATGGGCCGCTGGGAGAAGTGTGTGAAGTGCGAAGGGCCTCTGGGAGAAATATGTGAAGTCTCAAGGGCCGCTGGGAGAAGTGTGTGAAGTGCGAAGGGCCTCTGGGAGAAGTGTGTGAAGTGCGAAGGGCCTCTGGGAGAAGTGTGTGAAGTGCGAAGGGCCTCTGGGAGAAGTGTGTGAAGTCTCAAGGAGAGTACTTTGAAGACGATTAGGATTTCAAATATAATAATTGTATTTTTCCGGCCCAAAGGTCGGAAACTTTTTGAACAAATCTTGTGTAACTGATGAGGATGATGATACATTCGAAAGTATATTGAAAGGAGAATGGGGACATATTGAATAATCCACCGGAACCTTGTTGCCGTAACATGGTTAAGATCCCTTGCTCCCATTTTACCCTTTGACCAGAAGATAAACTTAGAAACACGGATACTTTTTCATAGGCAGAGCGCGAGATACATTAAGTTTCCCTGACAGAGAACCGAGACATTTGTACCCAGATAATCCGCAAAGGTAATATGTTTAGTTAGAAAGTATCCCTAGCCTTTACTTAGGATTAACTTGTCAAAACTGGAGAGCTCGTTCCAGGACACCGTAACCCACACTTGAGACTAGACAGTTTAAACTTTCGTAAACTTGGCGTCTCGTTTCTTTGTCTAGGTTATAGGAAACCGCTGAGCTTCGAACATTGATTTCTTTGTTAACCATTCACTGCGGAAAACGTTGGACCAATGGGCATATATTTTCACAATATAAAACTGCCACAAGAAAATATATGTATATTTATAAATTTATAAATACTTCGTATAGGGACACCTTTATGTATAAGTTTAATCTATAATGTATTTATGTTTTTGTTTTTTTAAGTTTTACAACTGTTCAAGACAATATATCAGCTCAATGGCATTGTAAGAAAATTTGGAAGCCAATAATTTGGCTCTACAGAGTGAACCAGTTACAATAAATAAGTTACAATAGATATCAAGACTAGAGCTGGCAAATGGAGTTTAATATAGATAAATGTACAGTCTTCCACATGGGATCCAATATGGAACATAATTACAGAATGGAAGAGAACAATATTAGAAAGATAAAAAAGGTAAGGGACCTCATGGTTATAATAGATCATACAGGTAAGGTGAGTGAGGAAGTTAAGGTAGAAGTGAAAAAGGCAAATGCAATGTTAGGTATGATAAAAAAAAAATTAAACATAGAAGCAAGGAAGTGATAGTCAAACTGTATAAAGCTTTAGTTAGATCTAGATTTGAGTACTGTGTACAGGTGTGGAGTCCTTTTCATCATAATAATAATAGCTGTCCATCGTTGTCGATGAGGACCGCCGACATCATCCTTGTCACAGATTTCCATGTTGGGTGTGGGTGCGCATGTGGCTCAACAGGACAATACGGGCACGAAAACATCTGCTACATATCGGGCACACGAGGTTTGAAGAAGGGGATGGTATTCCCGCTGTCCGGGATTTCCGCGTCTCGCGTCTGTTCTGGGCTTTCGCAACACGGTCGTCTTCACCAGGAGCTACACCCGATTTGACTGCGCTTCTCCAGTAAGATCTGTTTTGCGCAACACATTCCCAGGTGTTGATGTCTATCTGGCAACTTTTCAGTGAGTCCTTCAGACCGTCTTTAAAACGTTTCTTTTGACGTTTAGCCCTCGAGAGAACCTCGATGTTAGTTACATGATCTTGCCATCGTATGTGGAAAATTCGCCTCAGGCAACCTGTGTGGAAGTGGTTTAACCTCCTTGCATGTCCAGAGTATTCAGTCCAGCTTTCGCAAGCGCATAGTAGGGTTGGAATGATGGTTGCACGGTAGACTTTGAGTTTGGTCTTGACGCTGATGCCACGACGTGCCCAGACCATCGAGCGCATTCTACCAAAGGCTGGGCTGGCCTTTGCTATTCTGCTTGCCACCTCATCGTCTAGACTGACATATCTCGACAGCGTGCTGCCCAGATATGTGAATTTGTCTACGACATTTAGCGTCTGCCCGCTGAATGTAGTCTCTGGTTTTGTGTACGGCATGCCTGGTGCTGGTTAGTACATGACCTCTGTTTTTTTGGCATATGGGCCAACATTTTCACATGCGGCAGAGAATTGGTCCATTCCAACCTGCATGTTCAGTTCTGAGTTGCTCATTGGAGCGCAGTCGTCAGCAAATACAAGATCCATGATTATGTCGCCAGCCACTTTGGTTTTGGCCTTCATTCTTCTGGGATTGAGTAACTTGCCATCTGTGCGGTACTTTATGGGTACTCCAAGCTCCAGTGATCTGAAGGCGTCTGTCATTGTGGCCGCGAACATCATGCTGAACAAGGTCGGGGCGAGTACACATCCTTGTTTTACTCCGTTGGATACTAGAAACGTTTTAGAGATTGCACCGCTGTCCAGTACACGAGCACACATGCCTTCGTGTAGCTGTTTCACCATGGTTATGAACTTGTTGGGGCAGCCAAACTTAGACATTATCATCCACAGCCCTCCTCTGTTTACTGTATGAAATGCCTTTGTCAAATCAAAAAATGTGGTGTACAAGGCCTGATTTTGTTCCCGACACTTCTCTTATACTTGGCGAGCGGCAAAAATCATGTCCACTGTTCCTCTTCCGGCTCTGAATCTACATTGGCTTTCTGGGAGATGGTGGCTTTGTTCAAGGTGTTTGTTAAGCCTGTTTTGCAGTAAGCGCGCTAGGATCTTGCCTGCTACGGAGAGTAGTGATATTCCACGATGATTGTCGCATTCCTGACGGTTGCCTTTTCTTGTGTACATGTGAACGATTGAGGCGTCCTTTAGCTCCTGCGGAATTTTTCCTTCAGCCCACATGTGGCAGACGAGTTCAGTGATCCTTCTGGTGAGGGATGGGCCAGCTGTCTTATATACCTCTGCTGGTATTGCATCAGCTCCTGGAGCTTTTCCTATAGATAGTGAACTGATTGCCCTGTCGACTTCCTCCTCAGTGATAACTTCATCCAACGCCAGGTTCAGTTCCACCTACGGCATTCGCCGGATGACCTCCTCATTTATGGACGGTGGGTGGTTTAGCATTTTGCAGAAGTGGTCTGACCATCTGTCTAGAATCTGAACCTTATCATAGAGGGCATATAAACATGCTGCAAAGAATACAAAAAAGAGCGACAAAGCTGATAGTGGGATTCCAGAATTACAGTTATGAGGAACGACTAAGAAAAACTGGCCTACAGAGTCTAGAAAAGAGAAGAATTCGTGGTGACAATACGGGTTTATAAGATGATCAGAGGAATCGATAAATTAGACTTTAACAAGTTTTTTTTTTAAAACAGCCACCCACAATAACAAAAGGGGTTAGCTACAAGTTGACCAAAGAGAGGTCCAGATTAGATATTAGGAATTATTATTTTTAATCAGAGAGTGGGGAATGCTTGGAATGCATTGCCAGGGGAGGTTTTGGAGGCAGGGACGGTTAATGCATTTAAAAATAAATTGGATGCACATAGCTTTTAGAGCAAGGTAATGTAAATGAAACTGGTTGTATACAGACTGCAGGGTCTTTTAAACCAGTATAAAGACGTTAAGTTAAGTTAGAGAACGACATGCAACAACCATAGGATTGGATCCAACCGATGGCCCACAATATTAGGACCCAGATCAGAAAACTAAATATCATGTTTCTCATCAGAGTCTTCATGATGTGATAATTTCAGTGTATGGGCTTTGTTGAACTCGATAAGGTGACGCGTGGTCTAGTGGTTAAGCAACACGGCTCACACTCCGAAGGTGCTGGGTTCGTTCCCCAATTACAGCACCGGCTGTTACCACGGAGAAGCAAACCTTTAGAGAATATAAGAGGAAGCAGAGCCTTACATAAAATGTATGTCGAAGTCGGATGCACTGGATTGACAGGCGCAAAATAAAAACAGTACAACGCACTTCGTCTTGGGGATTAGATAAATAAGGCAAACAAAAGAAAAAGAAGAAGAAGAAGAAGAAGAAGGAGCAGAAGCACATTAATAAACTTGTATATGTTAGATCTGTACGTATATACATATTTATACTATTTTCTTTGTCACTCCTCTTCAGCCAATCGGATTGTAGATGTCCTTCTGTATATACGCGCAGTTCAGTATGCAGACACACGGGTGATTTGTTAATAGTTCGTCTTGTTTCTTAAGGTAGACTATGCTGTACTGTTTTGCGCCAAAATAAAGAACTGCATCCGACTTCAACACCCATTTTTAAATGAGTTGGTCCCATATGGCTTTTGTTGCTATTATGCAATGCATACCATTGTTTTTTTTTCGTTCGCAACGAAAATGATGTTAATTGGCGGATTGCAGGAACTTTCTTAACATTCCGAGCTTGCTGATGAAGGTGGGTCATGGCTCTCCAGGCTGTTGAACTATCCTTAGGTTATCTGTGTCACGTTCACGTATATCCCCATCTCGTAAGGCAGGTAGCCATGATACAGTCTGTTTCCATGGAGATCTGAATGGGAGAGGTGGGGTCATGATCAGTATGTTTCCCCTGACCCTGACAAACATGTCTGGTCAGTATGTTTGCTCTGACCCTGACTAACATGTCTGGTCAGTATATTTGCCCTGACCCTGACTAACATGTCTGGTCAGTATGTTTCCCCTGACCCTGACTAACATGTCTGGTCAGTATGTTTTCCCTGACCCTGACTAACATGTCTGGTCAGTATGTTTCCCCTGACCCTGACAACATGTCACACCCTGACCCTGACTAACATGTCTGGTCAGTATGTTTCCCCTGACCCTGACTAGCATGTCTGGTCAGTATGTTTCCCCTGACCCTGACTAGCATGTCTGGTCCGTATGTTTCCCCTGACTCTGACTAGCATGTCTGGTCAGTATGTTTCCCTTGACCCTGACTAACATGTCTGGTCAGTATGTTTCCCCTGACCCTGATTAACATGTCTGGTCAGTATGTTTCCGCTGACCCTGACTAACATGTCTGGTCAGTATGTTTCCTCTGACCCTGACTAACATGTCTGGTCAGTATGTTTCCCCTGACCCTGACTAGCATGTCTGGTCAGTATGTTTCCCCTGACCCTGACTAACATGTCTGGTCAGTATGTTTCCCCTGACCCTGACTAGCATGTCTGGTCAGTATGTTTCCCCTGACCCTGACTAGCATGTCTGGTCAGTTAGTTAAAGTGAGTTGCACATGTCAATTGATGATAGCGACATCATAAGACAGCTGTTGTCTTGGTGGTGTTACTTGATGGTGTTACTTGATGGTGTTACTTGATGGTGTTACTTGATGGTGTTACTTGATGGTGTTCCTTGGTGGTGTTACTTAATGGTGTTCCTTGATGGTGTTACTTGATGGTGTTACTTGATGGTGTTACTTGCGCTGTGTTTGGAATAGGGTGAGGAAGTAACTGCGCTGATCATCAACCTCACTCTCTGGTCTCGAGCTACCGTGGATAACTCAGGATGCAGGCACCCTGGTCCCACCCCTCTTGAGATCAGGAGTTTCCTCAAACCTGCGAAACTTTATCGCCCACCGTTTCCTTTCATCATTGTGACAGACGAGTAGTGCGTAAGTTGTGCCTGACGTTAGTCTATCCCCCTCGTCTTTCTGTAGGATTACGACTTTGATGTTTCAGGAATCGGAACACAAGTAAGTTTGGGTTGTGAGCTGTGGCACTAACCACTTCGCCACTCCTATCCTGCACACCCTCTCCCCACCTCCACCCCACATACGTGTGATTCATTTTTAATAACTATAGTTATATGCTATTTACGGTCCTGGACGTGACCCAGACGTACACTCAGTGACATAGTCTGCGGCACCACGTCTAGCAGAAACACCTTTCTTCTAGAGATTGATTGATCAATTATTTATGCTCACAAGATTACCGAGCCACCAGCCGAGTGTAACCGGCACCCAAAAGAGAAGCAAAGAATGGTAAAGCTGTAACCTCCAGACATGTCGTAATAGACGACTAAAGAAGGTTGAGCGTGGCGCTGGCTAATCCATCCAACAGAAACTTTACCCAGACACTTCAATAGATATAAGCACGTCAATTTACAACGACAGCGTGTATTTATTTAAAAGTTATTTGCCATAGGGAGCTAAGAATGTATTTATTGATTGATTACTGAGAAATACTCGTGCGTACCGGATTGTTGAACACATTACAATATTTTCAAAAGTTCGCGACTTCGGGATTTCAATGGACGTTTCAAGTTAAGATTCACTGTGACGGAATCAAATTGCTCTGTTGTCACAGAGGGAAATTGTAAGGTACCGCTTCGGGTAGATGACAGTCGTTTGTCTTGGAAGGTACCACTCGGGTAGATGACAGTCGTTTGTCTTGGAAGGTACCACTCGGGTAGATGACAGTCGTTTGTCTTGGAAGGTACCTCTCGGGTAGATGACAGTCGTCTGTCTTGGAAGGTACCTCTCGGGTAGATGACAGTCATTTGTCTTCGAAGGTACCACTCTGGTAGATGACAGTCGTCTGTCTTGGAATGACCGCTTGGGTAGATGACAGTCGTCTGTCTTGGAATGACCGCTCGGGTAGATGACAGTCGTCTGTCTTAGAATGACCGCTCGGGTATATGACAGTTGTCTGTCTTGGAATGTATCGCGTGTTGCCTTGCAGATGAGATATTTGAGTATCAACCATTGCTGGAGGAAACCGAAAACAATCTGAATAGATAAGGCTCGCTAGCTTTTTTAAAAAAAAAACTTCGTATCAAGAATAACTTCCAACCAACTGATGCCTTGCAGAATGGCTGTGAACAGTCAAAGACTAGATAAATACCCCCCTCCCCCTTTCTACACCCCCCTCCCCTCCAACCCTCCTAACTCAACAACATTTTTTTTAAACACAGGTGTACATCCGAGCATTAGTTTGGCAACAAAGCAACAGCTGATAAACAGTATATTTATGCCGATTTTGTGCTACCAGTGCCAAACATGGACTCTGTCACGGGCGTGCGAGAGCAGAATTTCGACTTGTGAAATGAAGTGTTGGAGGAAAGTCATCGGTGTTACCAGAAGAGACAGAATGCGGAACGACGACATTCGAAGTATGGTAGGCACTACGTCTTGTGCCGAATACATTTCCAGGTAGAAAATAAGTTGATCTGGTCATCTCGTGAGAATGCACCCTCATCATCTTCCACTGATGGCTTACAATACTGGTAGATCTGGCTACAGGGCAAGGGGGCGGCCACGGGGTAGGTGGATAGATGACATTATAGTGATTGTGCAATGAACAGGGCTCACATTGACCGGCGCAACACACTTGGCGCAGGATAGACGACCCAAGTTCCCCACGACGCTAAACGGCACAAGTGGAAAGAAAACTAACTAACTAACAGTTGTACTACGTCACGCAGAGACAGAACAAGAAGAAACTCCACGGAAGACAAAACAATCCTGACCAAAAATACGAAGTGTGGCGGTCGCCTACATCAGTCGACCCAGCACATATGTTCCCCAAAGACCCCAAACGTATGCCCTCGGACATCGCGTTATTGTCTCTTAGTGTTTAATTGATGACCTGGCTCCGTTGATTGACATTCTGCTAGTTGTGCCACTGTTTATCACGTGCAGGCTAGTTCTTGACGGGCATGCCCAGGAGACCTGATAGGCCTGGCACAAAGTCATTTGTGTGTTATAAATCCAGCATGTTTTTATTTCATATACGAATGGCGTGGTCTGTGTCGGGTATGTCCTTATTCCAAACTGGTTAAGCCCATTTCATTATTAAACGGGGAATAGGATCTGCCCATTCATTATCCAATGTCAGATTTACGAGTGCTATAGAGACGTACTGCATGGCGTCAGATATAGATGATGATGATGGGGGGTGGTGACGATGGTGTTGGTGGTTGTGGTGGTAAGTAAAGTCAAAATCCCGTCAAGGATCAAGATGCTGAGCAGCGCATGAGCTGCAGTGGTCAGGGACTCGTAGCTGACTGCTAGCGTCAGGGCCAGCGAACCAAAGCTGCTGCCAAGACCCTTCTACACCTCCACGTGGCGATCCTGGATAACAGGCTGCAGCAGGGCAGACTGGCTAAGGAGAAGGGATCGAAGAGGAAATGCTAACCTGGTACTCAAAAAATGCTTGCTGAAGTCGAATGTGTTGGACTGAAAGGTGCAAATGTTGCAGCCAAGCTGTAAACTACAACACAACGCATTCCGTTCTCTGGACTGCATTCTGCTACTTATCCTTTTAGGGTTTGATGGCGGGAGATTGAGAACGAACGAGGAAGAAGAAAAGAAGAAGATGACCTTTTTGACCTAATATTTAACTAGAATCGATATTAGAAGATGACCTTTTTGACCTAATATTTAACTAGAATCGATATTAGAAGATGACCTATTTGACCTAATATTTAACTAGAATCGATATTAGAAGATGACCTTTTTGACCTAATATTTAACTAGAATCGATATTAGAAGATGACCTTTTTGACCTAATATTTAACTAGAATCGATATTAGAAGATGACTTTTTTGACCTAATATGTAACTAGAATCCATTTTAGAAGATGACCTTTTTTGATCTAATATGTAACTAGAATCCATTTTAGAAGATGACCTTTTTGACCTAATATGTAACTAGAATCCATTCTAGAAGATGACCTTTTTGACCTAATATGTAACTAGAATCCATTCTAGAAGATGACCTTTTTGACCTAATATGTAACTAGAATCCGTTCTAGAAAACGACCATTTTGACCAAATACTTACCTATAATCCATTCTAGAAGATTACCTTTTTCCTGGATACGTATCTAGAATCATTCTAGAAGTTGACCTTTTTGACGTGGATACGTATCTAGAATTCATTCTAGAGGTTGCCGTTTTTTGACCTGGATACGTTTCTGGAATCCATTAAAGAAGTTGAACATTTGAAGATGTAACCTAGCTACTAGAGCACTGTTTAGCTAGGGCCCTCAGGAACTGAACCTATCAGGTCACTGGGGTGTGGTATGAAGGTTAGGAAAGCAGACGTCGCTCCGGTTGCAGTGGTAGGCAATGTGGGGAATGCTGGGCCAGGGACTGTATGGGAAGGAAGGGCGGGAAAGTTCTAAATCTGGGGTCTGGAAACCGGGGAACACTCCTGGAAGGAGTCGTATTATGTTGGTCTACTGCTCGAGTAACATCACAAGGTTTTTATTAGATACGTTGTACAAGATGTGATGAGGGGGGTTGTACAAGATGTTATGAGGGGGTTGTACAAGATGTTATGAGGGGTTTGTACAAGAAGTGATGAGGGGGTTGTACAAGATGTTATGAGGGGTTTGTACAAGAAGTGATGGGGGGGGGGGGGGGGGGGGCTTGTACAGGAAGTGATGAGGGGGCTGTACAAGATGTCATGAGTGGGGTTGTACAAGATGTGATGAGAAGGCTTGTATAAGATGTGATGAGATACTTTGTATAAGGCGTGATTATGAGACTTGTACAAGATATGATGAGGGACTTGTACAAAGAATGATGTGATGATGGGCTTTGTACAAGATGTGATGAGGGGGGCTTGTACAAGATGTGATACGAGAGACCTTGTATAATATGAGATAAGAGAGAGCTTTTACATTATGAGATAATAGATACCTTGTACAATATGATATAATAAAGAACTTGTACATTGTGAGATTATATAGACCTTGTACATTATGAAATAATTGAGAACGTGTACATTATCAGATTAAATAGACCGTGTACATTATGAGATAAGAGACAACACGATCTGAAATTACCTGCCCGTTTAGAAATGAACCGTTCCACTGCAGCCCTCCAAGCATGTCGTAAAAGACTACTGCAGAGAATTGTGGATGGGGCTCACAACCTCGCCGTGTTCAAGTATTGCTATTGAAACCACAACTGGAAATGCTCGAATTCATGCATTTTGAGAAGTGATCAGCTGCACTGGTGCTCATTTGCTTCCAAGGGAGCGAAACGGGGAATCACCATCAGATGTGGTTATTTGGGATTGAACGAATGACATGGCGGTTATCAGGGAAGATAAAACAAGTTCTTAGTCGACCTGTACTTCTATAGGGGCGGATGCTCCTGAGCAGATCCCACTTAGTCGACTTGTACTTCTATAGTGGCAGATGCTCCTGAGCAGATCCCAGCTCTGGTATGAGCTGGATGTAGCCGGGAGAAGGATTTCCTGCTTAGCGGGCTAGGCTCGTGCAGCTTATTACTCCGCAGCGGAATGTGGTTAACTGATGTACGAGTCTCTCTTAATAGACTCGAGCAAAGCAGACCCGCAGCCTCTTAGGTGCCATCTATGCTGCTCGAAATAAACCACCTAACCATGACCGTTGTTCTGCCATGTCACACAGTTAGTCGCCCCTTACAACATGCTCTCTGTAGGGCAGTGGTGCTATTCTTGCCTTTGTCACACACAAAAACCAAGGTGGACCTCTCAGAACGATATAACAAGTAAGTATATTTCTAAAAGCTACGTTTTTCGGTACACGGCTGTGAAGGGTCTGTCAAGGATCCGTCAAAATTTGATAAAAAGGTTGCACTGGTAAAGAGGTCAAGAAAGCGATACAACAAAAGATGAGAGAGGCGAATAAAGCGTGAATATGTGAGCATATGTGAACATCGAAGAGAAATTAAACAGAAATGACGCTAAAGGAGCAAACAAGGTGGTTTAAAAACTGGTAACACCAAGACAAGGCAGGAACTTTATGATCCAGGATAAAAGCGGCAAGTGCCTTATTGAGGAAAATGACGTACTGGCACGATGGACAGAGTACTGTTCCGGGTTATAGAACTATGAGGGATAACTACGATCTGCCACGGAAAGGTGCAAGGCAGACGACGAAGAGGCCGTCCCAAAAAGAGGTGGGAGGACAACATAAAGAATGGATCAATCTCCGACTAGAAGAGGCACAAGCAGCGGCCGCTGACAGAGAAGGGTGGCGTGGTGTTGTGAGGATGTCTTCATGTGTGCTCCAACGACCTTACCGGTTACGGGAGGACCTGACCTGGCGTGACCTCAGTAGTAAAGGCTATGTACACAATTTCGGCTCTGATTGAGAGTTGGTTGTTGTTGTTGTTGTTGTTGTTGTTGTTCTTGTTGTTGTTTTTCTTGTTGTTGTTGTTGTTGCTGAATGCCGACAATGAGAAGTATTACTCTTTTGTGCGCCCTAAGGGCGTTAAGTGGCGGGTTATCTCAGCTTTCCTTACACCCCGAGCGTACTGAAGAAGGTAGAACGGGGTCCTCCAGGCGGTTGTGCTATGCTTGGCTTCATCTGCGTGTCGCTAACTACTATGGGGATCACGTAGATTAGATCCTTCACCTCGTTAGTCAATTTACCATGAAAACTTCCCGTTTCCGGGAGGGGCTGCGATGAAGCCAAGGTGAGCGTCTTGTCCAGTATGTTTTGCGTGAACCTGACTAACATACTGGACAAGACCTTTAAGTTGGTTACAATAGGAGAAATAGAAGTCAACGCAAACGTATAACTGCCATGCCAGGTTAAATAAGAGCTGGTAAAAGCAAGTGTAAAATTGTAAATTTGAATTATAAATGCGATTCTGAACTGATTTATAATAATAATATGAGACAGAAATGTGCTACAAGTTCTTCGTCTTCGTCTTCGGTCTTCTTCTTCTTCCTTTTCTTCGTCTTCCTCTTCTTCTTTTTTATCTTCATCGTCTTCTTTTTCTTCTTTTTCTTTATTGTCTTCTCTTCTTCGTCTACTTCGTCTTCTTCTTCCTCTCTTTCGATTAACTGATGCTAAGCTTCTAGCCCAGCGAGGCTCGCGAAGAAGACTACGAGTTTCAGGTCTTCGTCAGTCCTCAACAGCTTATCAAACATGGTCGCTCCCTCGGGCTAGACTGCCTCTCTTTGGTCTATAAATGGGATCAAAATACTGAGCAGCGCAATAGCTGCGGTGGTCAGCGACCCATAGCTGACTGCTAGCGTCAGGGCCAGCGAACGAGAGCTGCCAAGACCCTTCTACACCTCCAAGCGGTGATCCTGGATAACAGGCTGCATCAGGGCAGACTGGCTAAGGAGAAGGGATCGAAAAGGGAATGCTAACCCGGTACTCAAAAAATGCTTGCTGAAGTCGGATGTGTTGGACCGAAAGGTGCAAATATCGCAGCCAAGCTGTAAACTACGACACAACGCATTCCGTTCTCTGGACTACATTCTGCTACTTAAGCCCTTTCAGTGTTTGGTAGTGGGAGATTGAGAACGAACGAAGAAGAAGAAGAAGAAGGTCTATAAATAATACAGTGTTGTCGGATATGGACCAAAGTGTTTTAATTCCGAATTAAGGCTTTATTGTGGTAGGGCATAGGGACATAAGAAATATCTTCATACTTCCGACCGTTTGATACCTCAACTTAGAGACTCCGGGGTGGTTGTAGTTTGGGATCACTTCCACAGGCAGCGGAGAATTGAACAATGAGAACACTGAGAGACAAGACTTGATGCCCTAGGGAGTTACACGTGGACTCAAGGTTTTTATAGCGTGGGAAAGGTAGGCGTTGGTGTTGTGATCCTTTGTGTGTATGTGTACAGAGGGAGTTAGATACAGATGTGTGTGTACAGACGGAGTCTGATACAGATGGGTGTGTACAGAGGGAGTCTGATACAGATGTGTGTACAGAGGAGGTATGGTACAGGTGTGTATGTACAGGGGAGATATGGTACAGATGTGTATGTGTACAGAATAGATGTGATACAGATATGTGTACATTTGAGGAGTGATACAGATGTATGTGTGCATAGGAAGTATAAAAACGATTTATGTGTACAGAGGCAACATGATTCAGATAGATTTCTACAGACGAGCGTAATACAGATACATGTATACAGAAGAGCGTAATACAGATAGATGTGTACAGAAGAGCGTAATACAGATAGATGTGTACAGAAGAGCGTAATACAGATAGATGTGTACAGAAGAGCGTAATACAGATAGATTTGTATATAGGTCGTATGGTGCCGACGACGGATGTGTCGGATCAAAAGGTGCAAATATCACAGTCAAGCTGTAAACTAGTGACATAACGAATTCCGTTCTGCGGACCACATCCTACTACTTGCAAAACCCTGTTCAGGGCTTGGTAGCTGGGAGTTGAGAACGATCAGGGCTTGGTAGCGGGGAGTTGAGAACGTTCAGGGCTTGGTAGCGGGGAGTTGAGAACGATCAGGGCTTGGTAGCGGGGAGTTGAGAACGATCAGGGCTTGGTAGCGGGGAGTTGAGAACGTTCAGGCTTGGTAGCGGGGAGTTGAGAACGATCAGGGCTTGGTAGCGGGGAGTTGAGAACGATCAGGGCTTGGTAGCGGGGAGTTGAGAACGTTCAGGGCTTGGTAGCGGGGAGTTGAGAACGATCAGGGCTTGGTAGCGGGGAGTTGGGAACGTTCAGGGCTTGGTAGCGGGGAGTTAAGAACGTTCAGGGCTTGGTAGCGGGGAGTTGAGAACGTTCAGGGCTTGGTAGCTGGGAGTTGAGAACGTTCAGGGCTTGGTAGCTGGGAGTTGAGAACGATCAGGGCTTGGTAGCGGGGAGTTGAGAACGTTCAGGGCTTGGTAGCTGGGAGTTGAGAACGATCAGGGCTTGGTAGCGGGGAGTGGAGAACGTTCAGGGCTTGGTAGCGGGAAGTTGAGAACGTTCAGGGATTGGTAGCGGGGAGTTGAGAACGTTCAGGGCTTGGTAGCGGAGAGTTGAGAACGTTCAGGGCTTGGTAGCGGGGAGTTGAGAACGATCGCAGAAACAGAAGTGGACTTATAATACAGATGTACATGAAGAAAACCTCACAAAACCTTTCACAATACTTCTTTTCAGGCACAACATACTGGTCAGGCATTTTAGTCAGGGTCAGGGTCAGGCACAACATACTGGTCAGACATTTTAGTCAGGGTCAGGCACAACATACTGGTCAGACATTTTAGTCAGGGTCAGGGTCAGGCACAACATACTGGTCAGACATTTTAGTCAGGGTCAGGGTCAGGCACAACATACTGGTCAGACATTTTAGTCAGGGTCAGGCACAACATACTGGTCAGAAATTTTAGTCAGGGTCAGGGTCAGGCACAACATACTGGTCAGACATGTTAGTCAGGGTCAGGGTCAGGCACAACATACTGGTCAGACATTTTAGTCAGGGTCAGGGACAACATACTGGTCAGACATGTTAGTCAGGGTCAGGCACAACATACTGGTCAGACATTTTAGTCAGGGTCAGGCACAACATACTGGTCAGACATGTTAGTCAGGGTCAGGGTCAGGCACAACATACTGGTCAGACATGGTAGCCAGGGTCAGGCACAACATACTCGTCAGACATGTTAGTCAGGGTCAGGCACAACATACTGGTCAGACATGTTAGTCAGGGTCAGGCACAACATACTGATCAGACATGTTAGTCAGGGTCAGGTACAACATAATGGTCAGACATGTTAGTCAGGGTCAGCCACAACATACTCGTCAGACATGTTAGTCAGGGTCAGGCACAACATACTGATCAGACATGTTAGTCAGGGTCAGGCACAGCGTACTGATCAGACATGGTAGTCAGGGTCAGGCACAACATACTGATCAGACATGTTAGTCAGGGTCAGGCACAACATACTCGTCAGACATGTTAGTCAGGGTCAGGGTCAGGCACAACATACTGGTCAGACATTTTAGTCAGGGTCAGGCACAACATACTGGTCAGACATGTTAGTCAGGGTCAGGCACAACATACTGGTCAGACATGTTAGTCAGGGTCAGGCACAACATACTGGTCAGACATGGTAGTCAGGGTCAGGCACAACATACTCGTCAGACATGTTAGTCAGGGTCAGGCACAACATACTGGTCAGACATGTTAGTCAGGGTCAGGCACAACATACTGATCAGACATGTTAGTCAGGGTCAGGTACAACATACTGGTCAGACATGTTAGTCAGGGTCAGGGTCAGGCACAACATACTGGTCAGACATGTTAGTCAGGGTCAGGCACAACATACTGGTCAGACATGTTAGTCAGGGTCAGCCACAACATACTCGTCAGACATGTTAGTCAGGGTCAGGCACAACATACTGATCAGACATGTTAGTCAGGGTCAGGCACAACATACTGATCAGACATGTTAGTCAGGGTCAGGCACAGCATACTGATCAGACATGGTAGTCAGGGTCAGGCACAACATACTGATCAGACATGTTAGTCAGGGTCAGGCACAACATACTGGTCAGACATGTTAGTCAGGGTCAGGCACAACATACTTGTCAGACATTTTAGTCAGGGTCAGGCACAACATACTGGTCAGACAAATTAGTCAGGGTCAGGCACAACATACTGGTCAGACATGTTAGTCAGAGTCAGGCACAACATACTGGTCAGATATGTTAGTCAGGGGCAGGTACAACATACTGGTCATACATGTTAGTCAGGGTCAGGCACAACACACAGGTCAGTCATGTTAGTCAGGGTCAGGCAAAATATACTGTCCAAGACTTTCACCTCGGCTTCTACGTAGCACTCTCCCTGGAAACAGGCTGTTTTCATGGCAGCCTTTTTAACGCGGTGAGGGATCTACGTCATCCCCGTAGTAGTGAGCGACACGCACATTAAGCCAAGCATGGCATAACGGCATGGAGGACTCAGGTCCACCTTCATCAGCACGCTAGGAAAGTGAAGAAAGCTACTGCAACCCGCCACTTAACGTCCTATTCAGGGCACACAAATGAGTAAACATTATGGGCATTAGAAACAACAACATAATCCCCACGTACATGATACGAATTCTGCCGTTTCCAGTTTTTCAGACAGGTGTTCTTTTAGCCCAAGTGCTCCTCCAGGTGCGGATAGTAATGGCAGCCTACCGTACCACACACCTGCCAAGAAACAGCCAAATAGGTGGCGGTTGTAAGAAGGGACGTTCTGCAAGGACATGCTACTGACTTTTTTACATAAATGTTGACAGTACAACTGTATGTCAGTGACAACAGAAAAAGTGGAAAAAGCGAAGACAATTTTGGGCATTATAAAAAAAATACAGATTGAGCGTAGGAACAAGGAAGTGATAGTCAAACTGTAGACGGTATCAAGATGCTGAGCAGCGCATGAGATGCAGTGGTCAGCGATCCATAGCTGACTGCTAGCGTCAGGGCCAGCGAACCAGAGCTGCCAAGACCCTTCTACACCTCCACGTGGTGATCCTGGATAACAGGCTGCAGCAGGGCAGACTGGCTAAGGAGAAGGGATCGAAGAGGGAATGCTAACCCAGTACTAAAAAATGCTTGCTGAAGTCGCATGTGTTGGACCGGAAGGTGCAAATATCGCAGTCAAGTTGTAAACTACGACACAACGCATTCCGTTCTCTGGACTGCATTCTGATACTTAAGCCCATTTAGGATTTGGTAGCTGGAGATTAAGAACGAACGAAGCCAAGCCAAGCTAAACTGTATAAAACATTGGTTAGACCTAGATTTGAGTAGTGTATACAAGTGTGGAGTCCTTATCATTAAAACAGATATAAACATGCTGGAAAGGACACAAAGAAGAACGACAATTATGTTAGTGGGGTATCGGAATTATAATTATAATATCGAGCAAAGACTCAGAAATGTCGACTCACGCTGTCAAGAAAGGAGACGAATTCGAGGTGATTTAATGCAGGTTTATAAGATAATCAAACGAAAGAACAAATTAGATTACAACAAGGCTTTCAACATCCAGCCGGTTGCAAGAACCAGAAGACACAGTTACAAATTATTCAAAGAAATGTCCAGAATAGATTATAGGAAATATTTATTTAAGCCAGAGTGTGGTGAATACTTGGAATGCGTCACCACGGGAAATAGTGAGAGCACGGTCAGTTAATGCATTCAGTAATATATAAGCCTTTGGTAGAATGCGCTCGATGGCCTGGGCACGTCGTGGCATCAGCGTCAAGACCAAACTCAAAGTCTACCGTGCAACTATCATTCCAACCCTACTATACGCTTGCGAAAGCTGGACTGTATACTCTGGACATGCAAGGAGGTTAAACCACTTCCACACAGGTTGCCTGAGGCGAATATTCCACATCCGATGGCAAGATCGTGTCACTGACATCGAGGTTCTCTCGAGGGCTTACAAGCCAAGCATCCATGCACTGCTATAAAAAGCACGACTAGGATGGGCCGGACACCTCGTCCGTATGTCAGACGAGCGGCTCCCAAAGAGGCTTCTCTACGGCGAGCTGAGAGTGGGATGGCGCGAGAGAGGGCGCCCAAAGTAACGTTTTAAAGACGGTCTGAAGGACTCACTGAAAAGTTGCCAGACAGACATCGACACCTGGGAATGTCTTGCGCAAAACAGATCTGACTGGAGAAGCGCAGTCAAATCGGATGTAGCTGCCGGTGAAGACGACCGTGTTGTGAAAGCCCAGAGCAGACCCGAGACCCGGAAATCCCGAACAGCGGGAACACCATCACTTTCTACAAACCTCGTGTGCCCAATATGTAGCAGATGTTTTCGTGCCCGCATTGGCCTGTTGAGCCACATGCGCACCCACACCCAACAGGGAAATCTGTGACAAGGATGATGTCGGCGGTCCTCATCGACAACGATGGACAGCTATTATTATTATAATATATCGAATGTGTATAGTTATTATTAAATCAAATTGAGTCAAATGAGAAGGAGGAATTAGTTGTATAAAACCTATGTGGAGTCTTCTAAACCAGTATAAAAAAGTTGAATTACAAACATGGGCAGTTAAATGGAGTGTAAGAACCGTAACTGACATAGTTGAGCTTGCCATGGGAGTCAACTCCAGACTTGGAGCTATGGCAATACATTAGAACTGCTGAGCCTCTGATTAGAATGGTGGTAGAGCATTCATTCTTCACGGCAGAGGTACGGAGTTCAACTTTCGTTACAAGAAAGATCCCGTCGACCCAGCTGTAAATGGATAACTGACTTACTGTTAGGGGATGAAAAGTAGCAAGGGAGAGAAATTGCTACTAACCTCATAAACACAATGTGGCCTCGTACAATGAATCTCTAACACTTTATCTCTGACTGTAGCGTTTACTGTGGAACCAGTTTACTTAAGAACTATGTGAACCAAGAGGAGAATACTGTAAAAACCACCAAGAAGAATTTGAAGCCATAAACATCACCATGCAGGCCAGGGCTTGAAAATTGTTAGATTGGCTGACGGGTCAGTCAAGAATGTTACCAGTCAGTATGGTCGTGCTACAGTCATGCAATTTATGTTAACAAATTTAAATTAGACAGTCATTCACCTTTATTTCTATATAACAATGCGTACCAAACCAAAATATATTGTATTCCTTACGCAGTATTAGCCTATTTCTCCTTAAGAATGCACTACTGTCAGAGACATAGCGTTTGTCTCCTTGAAGATACTTGGCAGTTTTACCACTGAAGTACTATTTATCGATGGCTTTAGTAAGTTTAAATTGTGGTAGTAGATGTCCATTTAGATTCACGATCATAAGCCAGCTTATGTATAATCTGTTCTAACCGTAATATCATTAATAATCGCGCGAGAGTCGTTATGTACTAAAAATTAAAGACCTAATTAACGATTTAAAAATTATTTTTCTAAACTCGTCCAGCAAATATTTTTACTCGTCGCAGACGAGCGCTTTTTTCAAGCCCTGGTCCAGATAATACTTGGGTATTAACAAGAAAACATAAACTATTGTAGTCTTTACTTATTCAAGAATAACGCTACAAGCACTAAAACATACCTACAGGATAGCAACAAAAAAGTTACAAACCTGGCTGAGGCGATTGATAAGTTACAAAAAGCACACATCATCATATAGGCATATCAGGTAACCAGACAACAGACAGGCTAGCAAAACTAGGATCAAACGGCGTTCGTATAAACACATCAAGCAAAATGCAGACTGGAAAATAAATATTTCAAAACAAATTCAAAGAAGAATGGCTGACGCAATGGACAGAATGAGCTATCTGCTGGGCGTGGCATGTATAAAGAAATGGCGCACCCAAACAAAACTGACAACATCAACAAACTGCAACACAGGAAACAATGTATAGTCTTTCAACTTAGGACAGAATACATCAGACTTAACAAATACATAAACAAGTTAGGTCTTACACACGTACCTGTTTGACTCTGCATGTGAACTGAACTGCTACAACTGTATCCATGAGTATGAAATTGAGCGTCATGTTCTATTCTCGTGTCTAAGACTCGACAAAGACAAAATAGTTATTGCCCAGTACCAAAAACTTTTTCTAATTCCTCTTCGATCAAATGGTGTTATTCTTCTAGTCTGGTGAGGTTCATAAAGGTGACTGTACGTTTCAGGTCTTCACCGGTCGCCAGTGCCAGACTGCCTCTCTTTGGTGAACACTCTAACAGTCCATAACACATTAAACAGTTCCACTCACCAGCTACAAATACCCTGTAAATTCTTCAACTTACCATTGACTGAAATAGCCAACACTTTGGCGATCGAGTTAATCAACAACATTAACATCAACAACATTAGCAACAACAACATTAGCAACAACAACATTAGCAACAACAACAACATTAGCAACAACAACAACATTAGCAACAACAACATTAGCAACAACAACATTAGCAACAACAACAACATTAGCAACAACAACAACATTAGCAACAACAACATTAGCAACAACAACAACATTAGCAACAACATTAGCAACAACAACAACATTAGCAACAACAACAACATTAGCAACAACAACAACATTAGCAACAACAACACTAGCTACAACATCATTAGCAACAAAAACAACATTAGCAACAACAACATTAGCAACAACAACAACATTAGCAACAACAACATTGGCAACAACAACATTAGCAACAACAACAACATTAGCAACAACAACAACATTAGCAACAACAACATTAGCAACAACAACAACATTAGCAACAACATTAGCAACAACAACAACATTAGCAACAACAACAACATTAGCAACAACAACAACATTAGCAACAACAACAACATTAGCAACAACAACATTAGCAACAACAACAACATTAGCAACAACATTAGCAACAACAACAACATTAGCAACAACAACAACATTAGCAACAACAACAACACTAGCTACAACATCATTAGCAACAACAACAACATTAGCAACAACAACATTAGCAACAACAACAACATTAGCAACAACAACAACATTAGCAACAACAACATTAGCAACAACAACATTAGCAACAACAACAACATTAGCAACAACAACAACATTAGCAACAACAACATTAGCAACAACAACAACATTAGCAACAACATTAGCAACAACAACAACATTAGCAACAACAACAACATTAGCAACAACAACAACATTAGCAACAACAACACTAGCTACAACATCATTAGCAACAAAAACAACATTAGCAACAACAACACTAGCTACAACAACATTAGCAACAACAACAACATTAGCAACAACAACAACACTAGCTACAACAACATTAGCAACAACAACATTAGCAACAACAACATTAGCAACAACAACATTAGCAACAACAACACTAGCTACAACAACATTAGCAAAAACAACATTAGCAACAACAACATTACCAACAACAATATTACCAACAAGAACATTAGCAACAACAACATTACCAACAACAACATTAGCAACAACAACATTAGCAACAACAACAACATTAGCAACAACAACAACATGAGCAACAACAACATTAGCAACAACAACATTAGCAACAACAACATTAGCAACAACAACAACATGAGCAACAACAACATTAGCAACAACAACATTAGCAACAACAACATTACCAACAACAACATTAGCAACAACAACATTAGCAACAACAACAACATTAGCAACAACAACATTAGCAACAACAACAACATTAGCAACAACAACAACATGAGCAACAACAACATTAGCAACAACAACAACATTAGCAACAACAACAACATTAGCAACAACATCAGCAAATACAACAACATTAGCAACAACAACAACATTAGCAACAACAACATTAGCAACAACAACATTAGCAACAACAACATTAGCAACAACAACATTACCAACAACAACACTAGCTACAACAACAACATTAGCAACAACAACAACATTAGCAACAACAACAACATTACTAACAACAACATTAGCAACAACAACATTAGCAACAACAACATTAGCAACAACAACAACATTAGCAACAACAACATTAGCAACAACAACATTAGCAACAACAACATTAGCAACAACAACAACATTAGCAACAAGAACATTAGCAACAACAACATTAGCAACAACAACATTAGCAACAACAACATTAGCAACAACAACAACATGAGCAACAACATTAGCAACAACAACATTAGCAACAACAACAACATTAGCAACAACAACAACATTAGCAACAACAACATTAGCAACAACAACAACATTAGCAACAACAACAACATTAGCAACAACAACATTGGCAACAACAACATTAGCAACAACAACAACATTAGCAACAACAACATTAGCAACAACAACAACATTAGCAACAACAACAACATTAGCAACAACAACAACATTAGCAACAACAACATTAGCAACAACAACATTAGCAACAACAACAACATTAGCAACAACAACATTAGCAACAACAACATTAGCAACAACAACAACATTAGCAACAACAACAACATTAGCAACAACAACAACATTAGCAACAACAACAACATTAGCAACAACAACAACATTAGCAACAACAACAACATTAGCAACAACAACATTAGCAACAACAACATTAGCAACAACAACAACATTAGCAACAACAACAACATTAGCAACAACAACAACATTAGCAACAACAACAACATTAGCAACAACAACAACATTAGCAACAACAACAACATTAGCAACAACAACAACATTAGCAACAACAACATTAGCAACAACAACAACATTAGCAACAACAACATTAGCAACAACAACAACATTAGCAACAACAACAACATTAGCAACAACAACATTAGCAACAATAACATTAGCAACAACAACAACATTAGCAACAACAACATTAGCAACAACAACAACATTAGCAACAACAACAACATTAGCAACAACAACATTGGCAACAACAACATTAGCAACAACAACAACATTAGAAACAACAACAACATTAGCAACAATAACACTAGCAACAACAACATTAGCAACAACAACATTAGCAACAACAACATTAGCAACAACAACAACATTAGAAACAACAACAACATTAGAAACAACAACAACATTAGCAACAACAACAACATTAGCAACAACAACATTAGCAACAATAACATTAGCAACAACAACATTAGCAACAACAACAACATTAGCAACAACAACATTAGCAACAACAACATTAGCAACAACAACAACATTAGCAACAATAACAACATTAGCAACAACAACATTAGCAACAACAACAACATTAGCAACAACAACATTAGCAACAACAACATTAGCAGCAACAACAACATTAGCAACAACAACAACATTAGCAACAACAACATTAGAAACAACAACAACATTAGCAACAACAACAACACTAATAACAATTCATTTGAACGAAAGGTTTAGCGCTACAATATGTTTCAAGTATAACTTAAGGGATCAAGATGCTGAGCAGCGAATGAGATGCAGTGGTCAGCGACCCATAGCTGACTGCTAGCGTCAGGGCCAGCGAACCAGAGCTACCAAGACCCTTCTACGCCTCCACGCGGTGATCCTGGATAACAGGCTGCAGCAAGGCAGACTGGCTAAGGAGAAGGACTCGAAGAAGGAATGCTAACCCGGTACTCATAAATGCTTGCTGAAGTCGGATGTGTTGGACCGGAAAGTGAAAATATCGCAGTCAAGCTGTAAACTATGACACAACGCAATCCGTTCTCTGGACTACATTCTGCTACTTAAGCCCTTTCAGGGTTTGGTAGTGGGAGATTGTAAACGAACGAAGCCAAGCCAAGTATAATTTATTAGGCGTATATACATAAACAAATGGGAAACACCAACCAGGCCATGAACCAAATACAACACAACAGTAACAACAAACTAGTCCGCCATCTTAAGAACTCCGGACAAACCACAGCTCATTGATCTGATATCTTTTCAACAGACTAAAAAGTAAATATCAAAAAGGGAAGTTTTAAGGTTTAAGTTTGTACTTCTAACTTAATTTTTTTACTTGTATTTGTGTGAGTAGAAAACAGATGTAGTCCTGCTGTGTCTTTGTGTGATGGAGGGGATGCTTCATTCTGGCTTCCAAGAAATGCCGCAGTTTCTGGTTCACGGATGTTTATTTGGTACTAAGACTAATAGAGATAACACACACATATATAGTATATTCAGTTTTAAATCGGTTGACTTGGTTTCAATAGAAGTAAATATAAACAAACTACCCGCTACGTGTTTATGTAAACCTTTTGAAAGACCTATCCAGGATCCGTCAAAATTTGTTTTATTAACGTACTACACTAGTAGAGGCTGCGAATACAATTTTGATCTCTCTAGGTTAGGGGAAAGTTGGTAGGTTGGTTAAAATAGGAAAAATAGAAGTCGGACAAAGTCGTGTCAAGCTAACAAAAGCTCGGAATAATAATAACTGCAGATGAGTATGTCTGAGGCTGCTAAACATGAGCTACGTGTGTTTTCACCATACGACAAGCAGCCAAATAGTTAGTACCAGTGTTCTACCATACCTGGACTAACCAATTATCTCAGGTTGATATCTGCTTTCTTGAGATTTATTGAATTTCCCACCTGACAGTCTACGAAGAAGAAGACGCGTAACCGCTTTCCTTAACCCTTTACAGTCCATCCTAAATTGATTAGATTTGTGTCTTAACTCTTTACAGTCCAGCCTAAATTGATTAGATTTGTGTCTTAGCTCTTTAGATTCCTGCCAAACTGATTATATTCTTGTTTCAAAATTTGACAGTCCGGCCTAATTCATAAGAATCGTTTCTTAAAAAATGAATCTAATCATTTAGATTAAGCTGTAAAGGGCTACCTTAATATATAACATAACAAAACAGGGCAAACAAAGACATCGAAATAAGTTATTCACTTTATATATTCAAGAGTAATGTATCCGGTTCTTAATTAGCCCTTTATTACACGAAAACGTGAGTACAGTCCCACAACAATTACAGTGTACATAACTCCACTACAATTTAAGTAAATACATCTACTAGCTACTAGATGTATTAATAAAAATAACGCCAACAAATCCAACAACATGAAATAGACGCAATATGAATGTTCCAACGACCGGGATGTTTTCCTGGCCTTCAATCGAAACGCCTTTGGGACCACTCGCTACTCAAATACTGTGGGTTCAGTGTTGGGAAATGTAACATGTTTAAACGAAAGGCAAGGTAAAGAGGTTTGTACATTGGGCCAGCAACCTCATTATATGAAAATATTGGTCCTTCAACCTCATTATATGAAAACATTGCTTCAAAGCCGTTACTGCGATTTATTGGTTGCAGAGTTTCTAAACAAGTTTAGGGTAAAGGGCCAACAGCAGTGCCTGTCCAATTACATCAGTCACTAGTCTGGACAGGCATGCATGAATGAACGTGTGTGTGCGCGCTATCTAAGCCCATGTCGACTTCTGTACATCAGTGTAGCTCTGCGTTCGGTTAGTGAGACGCACCGTCTTCAGGGTAGGGTCTTTAGGTTAAAAGGGAGGTGACCCATAAGCTAACACTGTTGTTGGAGATGGAGTGTTGGGGGGGAGAAATCTTCAATCTTTTTGCCACATGCATTCTTATGTCATTACCCGCTTTTCATAGATTATTTGACTCAAAATATGCGTTCTAAATAATATGCATAAAATTGTTGGCAGTTGTTAAAAATATTTTTTCTATCATTATTATCAGTTTAACCAGTCCAGAGACGTGCTGATCATCTGATCATGTCACGTTACTGTCCTCTGTTAGGCAGTCTGGAGACTGGTGTTGAAGTCTTCTGATCATGTCACACCACCCTTCTCTGTTAGCCAGTCCAGAGACTGGTGTTGAAGTCTTCTGATCATGTCACACCACCCTTCTCTGTTAGCCAGTCCAGAGACTGGTGTTGAAGTCTTCTGATAAGGCCACACCAATGTCCTCTGTTCTCGGCATATCCCTTCAGCTCTGCACAAAGCTGCACTCCGATGTTATTGCATGTCTGTGGTATGCGCTTGTTTCTTGGGCGTAATGTACCTTTCCGAATTTTGTATTCCAGTATTTTCACTACGTTGTAGACCTCCGTGCCTTAACGTGAAAAAAGCCAAGACAATCTATCGTTTTGTATATTTGTCATTAATTACCTATACACACAAGACCACTAAACACCGTTTCTCTATCCATCTCTCTCTCTCCCTCTCTCTCTCTTTGTTTCCTGCGATTGCACCACATCTCAAAAGGTTCAAAGGTCTTTTCATCCATATTGTAGAGCCGTATCGCGCTTTAAAAAAAAAGTCAGTGGCATGTCCTTTACAGAACGTCACTACTTACAACCGCCACCTGTTAGGCTCTTATAAGTTTCTTGGCAAGTGTGCGGTACGGTAGGCTGTCATTACTTTCAGTACGCGAAAAAAAAAACCATGTCTGCCAAACTGGACACAAGGGTGATTCGAGCCCGGTGCAAAAAGAGTAGTGGTACAGTGGGTTCCATCCCACTGTAACATCCAAGACAACGAGGAGGCAGACAGACTGGCAAAAGAAGGTGCAAGACTACAACAACCAGATACTAGTGTGACATACGAAGAGTCAAAAAGGCTTATTAGAGCTAGATACATGACCAAATGGGAAACATAACATACTGGCTACACAAAAAAACGATGCCTATTACCAGTTGAACAGAAACGAGCAGGTCGTGGTCTTCAGACTTCGCACAGGCCACAATAGACTGAGGTACCACCTATTCAATAAATTGAAGATAGGTGGCACTGACGAATGCACATGCGGGACTGGGAAAATGACCGCTGAACATCTGCTGCAAAACTGCCCGACATACGAGGACCAGAGAAAGCACATGTGGCCATCACCAGTGGCAACACTAGACAAGCTCTATGGCAGTGTCGATAGCCTCAGGATGACCGCTGCTTTTTTCGAAAAAATGAAGGTTGACGTCTGACAGCATACGAAGAAGAAGAAGAAGAAGAACCCGGTGTCTTGGGATTGTGAAATAGCTTCATCATCATCAGAATGTGCCAGATATGCGCATGATTATTCTGTTAAATGATCAATATTGATGTTACTTTGTTCTAGAAGTTTTATTCCCGAAATGCCTTTTCATTTATTAGATCAAAAACATTTGCTTGGAATGTTTTTATAATGTTTTACAAATTTAATAGCAGAAGAAAATATTGATGAATAATAAAACTTGAATACGTTTAAGAAATAAAATAATCATAGCTAATTACTGGAGCATAATATCCAGCTTCAACCAATTAAAAAATCTCCAGCCAAAAAGAGTGAGGTGGAGGACAGTGAAATACGGCATTGGTTGAGGGCCACCCCCTCCCCACCTATTAATGGTTGAGGTCTCCCCCACCCCCTTATTAGAGACTTCATTGTAGTAGTGAGATCAAGATGCTGAGCAGTGCATGAGCTGCAGTGGTCAGCGACCCAAAGTTTGTTGGTAGCGCCAGGGTCAGCGACCCAAAGCTGGCTGGTAATGTCAGGGCTAGCGACTCAAATCTGGCTGGTAATGTCAGGGTCAGCGACCCAAAGCTGGCTGGTAATGTCAGGGCCAGCGACTCAAAGCTGACTGGTAATGTCAGGGTCAGCGACCCAAAGCTGGCTGGTAATGTCAGGGCCAGCGACTCAAAGCTGGCTGGTAATGTCAGGGCCAGCGACTCAAAGCTGGTTGGTAATGTCAGGGTCAGCGACCCAAAGCTGGCTGGTAATGTCAGGGTCAGCGAACCAAAGCTGGCTGATAGTGTCAGGGCCAGCGACCCAAAGCAGGCTGGTAATGTCAGCGACCCAAAGCAGGCTGGTAATGTCAGCGACCCAAAGCTGGCTGGTAATGTCAGCGACCCAAAGCAGGCTGGTAATGTCAGCGACCCAAAGCTGGCTGGTAATGTCAGGGTCAGCGACCCAAAGCTGGCTGCTAGAGTCAGGGCCAGCGACCCAAAGCTGGCTGGTAATGTCAGGGCCAGCGACCCAAAGCTGCCAAGACCCTTCTCCGCGTCTACGCGGTGATCCTGGATAACAGGTTGCTACATGGCAGACTGGCTAAGGAGAAAGGATCTAACAAGAAAGACTAACTCGGTACCCAAAAATGCTGTGCAGAAGTTGGATGTGTCGGACGGAACGGTGTAAATATAGCAGTCAAGCTGTAAACTACAACACAATGCATTCCTCTCTCCGGACTACATCCTGCTACTTGCAAAGTCCCATTCAGAGATTGAGAACTTTCAAGGCTTGGTAGCGGGAGATTGAGAACGTTCAAGGCTTGGTAGCGGGAGATTGAGAACGTTCAAGGCTTGGTAGCGGGAGATTGAGAACGTTTAGGGCTTGGTAGCGGGAGATTGAGAACGTTTAAGGCTTGGTAGCGGGAGATTGAGAACGTTTAGGGCTTGGTAGCGGGAGATTGAGAACGTTCAGGGCTTGGTAGCGGGAGATTGAGAACGTTTAGGGCTTGGTAGCGGGAGATTGAGAACGTTCAGGGCTTGGTAGTGGGAGATTGAGAACGTTCAGGGCTTGGTAGTGGGAGATTGAGAACGTTCAGGGCTTGGTAGCGGGAGATTGAGAACGTTCATGGCTTGGTAGTGGGAGATTGAGAACGTTCAGGGCTTGGCAGCGGGAGATTGAGAACAATCGACGAAGAAGAAGACGAAGAGGAATGTAATGGACCTCATATTTTAATGAGACACGGCCGTGTTTCCTCGCTGTCTGTCATCACTAAGAGTATTCAGTGTGCCCTAAATACAGCTGAGTTGACTGTAGCATGTTGATATCAGGATCAAACCTGACGTCTTTGTCGTGTGAAGCGAGCGGTCTACCACTGCGCCATTCCTGTTAGATTATAGTTAATTTCCTCGCTTATACTACAACCGTCACAAACAATCAGGATTCAGACCGCATCTCAAGCAAATCACAAGAGCATTCTCTACTGAAAGGGACAGAACTCAGCGCGTATCATGGCTCGCTTATCAGCCCTTGCTGCGTAGAATGTAACTGTCAGTCGTGCACGCCAATTCGAAAAGAACACCAGGTCTCCACGCAAGGTGTCAGTCACTGGAAGCCTGGAATGTCTGACTAGACTGCATTAGAATGAAATAAGTTGACGTAATGTTAGGTACTGGAATGTCGCGTTACGTAATGGAAATGTTCGAGCAACGGCAAGTTAGGTTGTGTTTAGGTAATGAGTTAGTTTAGTTAGTGAGTTAGTTTAATTTGGGAGCTAGTTACTTAACTAATCTGCTAACTAATTAGTTAGTTAGTTAGTTAGTTATCAAGAGTTACTTAACTAAGCTGCTAACTAGTTAGTTAGTTAGTTATCAAGTTCGTCATTTAGCTAGTGAGTAAGCACGTTTTTTTTAGCTAGGGAGTGAATGAGTTAGTTAGCTACTGAGTGGGCGAGTTAGTTAGTTAGCTTTTTAGCTAGTGAGCTAGTGCGTTAGTTAAATAATTAGCGAGTTAGCTAGTGAGAGAATGAACGCGTTCGTTAGGCAATTAGTTAGCGAGTGAGTTAGCTAGCTAATTAGATCGCTTGCTAGTTAGCGAGTGAGTGAGATAGTTTGCTAGTTAGCAAGTGAGTGAGATAGTTAGCTAATAATTAGCTAGCTAGAGAGTGAGTGAGAACGTTAGCTAGTTATTAGCTAGTTAGCTAGTGAGTGAGATAGTTAGCTAGTTGTTAGCAAGTGAGTGAGATAGTTAGCTAGTTATCGAGTGAGGGAGATAGTTAGCTAGTTGTTAGCAAGTGAGTGAGATAGTTAGCTAGTTAGCGAGTGAGATAGTTAGCTAGTTATTAGCAAGTTAGCAAGTGAGTGAGATAGTTAGCGAGTGAGTGAGATAGTTAGCTAGCTAGCGAGTGAGTGAGATAGTTAGCTGGTTGTTAGCAGGTGAGTGAGATAGTTAGCTAGTTAGCGAGTGAGTGAGATAGTTAGCTAGTTAGCGAGGGAGTGGGATAGTTAGCTAGTTATTAGCTAGTTAGCAAGTGAGTGAGATAGTTAGCTAGTTAGCAAGTGAGTGAGATAGTTAGCTAATAATTAGCTAGTTAGAGAGTGAGTGAGAACGTTAGCTAGTTATTAGCTAGTTAGCTAGTGAGTGAGATAGTTAGCTAGTTATTAGCTAGTTAGCGAGTGAGTGAGATAGTTAGCTAGCTATTAGCTAGTTATCGAGTGAGTGAGATAGTTAGCTAGTTGTTAGCAAGTGGGTGAGATAGTTAGCTAGTTATCGAGTGAGTGAGATAGTTAGCTAGTTATTAGCGAGTTAGCAAGTGAGTGAGATAGTTAGCGAGTGAGTGAGATAGTTAGCTAGCTAGCGAGTGAGTGAGATAGTTAGCTAGTTATTAGCAAGTTAGCAGGTGAGGGAGATAGTTAGCTAGTTAGCGAGTGAGTGAGATAGTTAGCTAGTTAGCGAGTGAGTGAGATAGTTAGCTAGTTATTAGCTAGTTAGCAAGTGAGTGAGATAGTTAGCTAGTTATTAGCAAGTTAGCAAGTGAGTGAGATAGTTAGCTAGTTAGCGAGTGAGTGAGATAGTTAGCTAGTTAGCGAGTGAGTAAAATAGTTATCTAGCTATTAGCTAGTTATCGAGTGCGTGAGATAGTTAGCTCGTTAATAGCTAGTTAGCGAGTGAGTGAGATATAATTAGCTAGTTAGCGAGTGAGTGAAATACAATTAGCTAGTTATTAGCTATTTAGGGAATGACTGAGATAGCTATTTATTAGCTAGTTAGCGAGTGAGTGAGCGAGTGAGTGCGAAGGAGTCAGCAACTTACTGTTAGTTTTCTGTCCACTTACGCATATGAACTTTGTGGGGGACTTAAGTAGTCTATCCTGAGCCAAGTGCGTTGCGTTGGTCTCTGTGAGTCCGCGGTGTTGCAAGATCACTATATCATCTATCCATCTGCTGCACGGTCTTCCTCGTATCTTGTAGCCATACCTTCTAGTGTTGTAAACCAGCAGTGGAATCTGATCAGGGTACATGAGAGCGACTGAAAAACATAATTTGGTGCTTCTGGATATGTACTCACAGAAGACGCAGTGCCTACCACATTTCTTGTCAAACATCCTCGTTTCGCAGTCTGTCACTTCTATTGATCAGATTACATTATTTTGCAATACTCTGTTTAGAGTTTCTCATCACCATCGTAATGTCATTGTATGTGTTGTTATGTTATATAATGCCATATTCTGTATTGTTTTTTTCATGTTATGTAACGCCATTGTAATGTCGTTTAATTATACGTTATGTAATACTATTTTACGCGATATCATGTTATGAAATACTTCGTAAGTGTTATGTAATTTATAGTTAGGTGGTGTTCTGTCTTGTAATGGGTACTTAATCTCTTTCTTTGTGTTTGTACTGAAGATGACCTGCCGAAGTTCACATCTGCGCCTTTAGGCCAGACACAGCCTGCTTCAGCATTGCACATTTTTTAGACAAAGTTTGCCATATTCTCTCAGCCAGACTGCATGAGTGCAGTATGTTTCCAATGTCGCAACTTGAAGGTAGAAACGGTTCTTGGACAGCTCTTTGCTGTTTCCCTGATTCTTGTGTCAACACTTCACCACAAGGCTTTAATTAATTTAAGCCTGATCCTTCAGTCGAAGTTTCTTGTAATCAACACAGCCCCTACAGACTAGCTCCGGAAATCCCCGCATCTAAAAATAGAATAAGCTTGCGCATGTTTCCTGGATCAATCTACAGGAGTAGCCAGCGCATGGACACCACTTGCTTTAGGCAACATGGAAATCACCAAATGGACTCCTAGTTGGCGTATCACGATGCAGAAGGTACTTCAAGAGATGGGGATACAAGAGATGATGAGATATGTGGCCGTGAAGCAACACACGACCCTGACTAACTGGTGGTCTGCCCAAACCTTCTGGAGACATGCACAATGGATGACATGTTGAGAAGGATGACAAGCCAATCCGCTTGACTGAACATTTGATGGGCAGGACAGGAAACGGAAAGTAAGTAGCCTGATATTTGTATATGTCCAAATAAAGCGACTGCGGCATAAATGAAGGTTATAAGTCGATAAAAACATTTCCAATAATGACTCATTCTGCAGAACCAAAACTAAAGCAACGTTTCGTATCAAAGTCTTTTTCAATTTGAAAGCATTGCTCTTAAGTTACAAACTACGGTTTTATTAACCCATTTACTAAGATTTGTATTTGACATTATCGTTCAACATTCAAATTCTATTTTCACGACATTTTACCAAGTTTCAGATTGAGCGACAATATTTGAAAGCAAAGCTGACTTTGTTAATCTATGCGTTTGATGCTCCATCAAACAGACAGGCTAACATACTAGATTTATTATGCCAAGTTATCATCACGCTTTATCAAGATGAACTTGGTCGTACAAACAAAATGAATACGCAAAGTAAAGAGATTTAAAGAAAGATAAAGTATATCTCAATTTATTTTTGCCTTAACGAACACGCCTGTTGGATTCTGACAATAGATTCTCCCTGCGTCGCATAACAATAACAAATGTATAAAAAAAAATGCACGTACGATATGGGGGAGGGAGCGATAATTGTATTTGAATATCTTGCTGCCAGGACAGAGCTAGGACTACAAATGATAAAGTTCGCTCCGGGGATCAAGATGAGGGATTTGCAACGTCTAGGCTTCTTTGTCTTCAGTGGGGTTTCTCGTTTCTCGTCTGCAAGAGTTCCTGCATTTGCAAGAATTCTCATTATGGTTGCGTTCGTCCGTCATTCAGACCACAAAAAGGCGGTTGTGGAAGTGAAAGAATGATCCTTAACGAAGTATGCTTTAGTTGTTGTTGCTGTTGTTATTGTTAGTGTTGTTGTTGTTTTGTTATTTCTTCTGATGATGTGACTGTTGTTGTATCTATTATTATTGTCGTTACTCTAAGTGCTGATGTTGCTGTTCTTGTTACCTTTGTTGCTGATGTGACTGCTCTGCTGCTGTTGTTATTTTTATTTACTTTCCATGGTATGTCCTCCGATTACCAAAACTTCCAGACAAGTAATCGAATCCTTTGAGTCAAAATGTTACAGAAAGATCCTCAGAATACGATGGACAGAGAAAAAGACAAATGTAGACATTCGGCAAGAGTTGAGCGAAGAGGAGAACTGGTTTATCAATTCCATTTTGGCTAGAAAATGCAAATACTTTGGTCACATCAAGAGACACAACGGTCTCGAGAGAACGGTGATGGAAGGTATGGTGCCAGACAAAAGAGGAACGGGTAGACCAAGAAGACGATGGCACCAAGATATCCAGGAATGCCTGGGTATGACTGAGGTGGAGGCTGGAGTTTTTGGCAGGGGAACGAGTTTCCTTCAGACAGACTGTGATGGGAGCGACGTTCTACAAAGGACATGCTACATGATGATGTTATGTCCTTTGTCGGTCACAATGGAGTACACATTTCTGCAATTATGTTTTCAAACGTAGATACAACCACCGTCATCTCCGCTGTTACAAACGCTGAGGAAATATCCGGAACCGGTATTCCTAAAGCAATCTAGACGTGGTTCCATCGCTATTTTGACAATTCCTGCAACGTCGCTCTTTCTAGACTTCTTCGACTAAAGTCGTTCTTGGATTAATTAGCTGCATGGAGAAAGGGGATCTGCTGAACAGGCAACATCTTGCTCTAAATAGAAAGATGCCCAAGCGCATGACCTGGAGATGCCTTCAAATTTGCATATAAATGTCATTCCTTAATCTCAGGAGTAGTCTCGTTGCTATATTTTTCTATTTGGTTACATAGACCAATTAATGGTTACATAGACCAATTAATGTTTACATAGACCAATTAATGATTACATAGACCAATTAACATTTCGTTGGTGGCTAGCGCACTGGGTTAAGTGAAATTTGTTAAGTCCTCGCAGGCAAGAAAATCAGGATGTGGATCAGATGCACATGGCTGCGTTATTATCCAATTTTTATTTTTATTTTTATTAAAGGTTTGGCTTGGCTTCGTTCGTTCTCAATCTCCCGCTATCAAACCCTGACACGGGCCTAAGTAGCAGAATGTAGTCCAGAAAACGGAATGTGTTGTGTCGTAGTTTACAGCCTGACTGCGATATTTTCACCTTTCGATCCAACACATCCGACTTCAGCAACCATTTTTTGAGTACCAGGTTAGCATTCCCTCTTCGATCCCTTCTCCATAGCCAGTCTGCCCTGCTGCAGCCTGTTATCCAGGATCACCGCGTGGAGGCGTAGAAGGGTCTTGGCAGATCTGGTTCGCTGGCCCTGACGGTAGCAGTCAGCTATTGGTCGCTGGCCCTGACGCTAGCAGTCAGCTATTGGTCGCTGGCCCTGACGCTAGCAGTCAGCTATGGGTCGCTGGCCCTGACGCTAGAAGTCAGCTATTGGTCGCTGATCACACCAGCTGATGCACTTCACTGGCCCTGACGCTAGCAGTCAGCTATGGGTCGCTGACCTCTGCAGCTCATGCGCTGCTCGTCATTTTGATCCCTTATTAAAGGTTTGCATCTCTTATTAAAGGTTTGCATCTCTGTATTCTACTGGCGGAGGCATGCCTCTTTTCACATCTGTCCGTTGTTGTTTGTCTATCGTTTCTGAAGAGGACCACATTGTCATCTGTCAATCCTGGAGTGGGTTTGTATGTATCTTGGCTGATAAAACCAACTCGAGCCAGAATGCGTCTGTCACACTGAGGGCAGAGAAACACTATCACACAGAGGGTTGAGAAACACTGTCAGACGGAGGAAACTGGTCTCTTTCCTTTCGCGTGGCCCGTCTCCATGCAGCTTCCGTGATTCTGGTCTGCTCCATATGTGCCGTGCCAGAAGAGATTTGACTACACCAGGCAGGGCGATCAGCAGCAATGTTCTCCCAGTTACCAGGGTCAGTGTCGCAGTTCTTCAGTGCGGCTTTCAGAGAGTTTTTGTAACGTTTTATTTGGCCATCGCGACCTAGCTTGCCGAATTCAAGCTCGCCACAGTAGTCTTGTATGCGATATCAGGAAGTATTAACCAGTGCTAGGATGCGTGTGGGCGTTAGTATGTACCTATGCCAGTTAGGCCGATCTCAATGGTCAACCCCAACCAAAGTGAAATAGAAGGGCCTCACCCTGAGGGTGCGTGTGTGTGAGAGTGCGTGTGTGTAAGAGTGTATGTGTAAGAGTGCGTGTGTGTAAGAGTGCGTGTGTGTAAGAGTGCGTGTGTGTAAGAGTGTGTGTGTAAGAGTGCGTGTGTGTAAGAGTGCGTGTGTGTAAGAGTGTGTGTGTAAGAGTGTATGTGTAAGAGTGTATGTGTAAGAGTGCGTGTGTGTAAGAGTGTGTGTGTGTAAGAGTGTGTGTGTAAGAGTGCGTGTGTGTAAGAGTGCGTGTGTGTAAGAGTGTGTGTGTAAGAGTGTATGTGTAAGAGTGTATGTGTAAGAGTGTATGTGTAAGAGTGTATGTGTAAGAGTGCGTGTGTGTAAGAGTGCGTGTGTGTAAGAGTGTGTGTGTAAGAGTGTATGTGTAAGAGTGTATGTGTAAGAGTGCGTGTGTGTAAGAGTGTGTGTGTAAGAGTGCGTGTGTGTAAGAGTGTGTGTGTAAGAGTGCGTGTGTGTAAGAGTGTATGTGTAAGAGTGTATGTGTAAGAGTGCGTGTGTGTAAGAGTGTGTGTGTAAGAGTGTATGTGTAAGAGTGCGTGTGTGTAAGAGTGCGTGTGTGTAAGAGTGTGTGTGTAAGAGTGCGTGTGTGTAAGAGTGTGTGTGTAAGAGTGTATGTGTAAGAGTGCGTGTGTGTAAGAGTGTGTGTGTAAGAGTGCGTGTGTGTAAGAGTGTGTGTGTAAGAGTGTGTGTGTGTAAGAGTGTGTGTGTGTAAGAGTGTGTGTGTGTAAGAGTGCGTGTGTGTAAGAGTGCGTGTGTGTAAGAGTGTATGTGTAAGAGTGTATGTGTAAGAGTGTATGTGTAAGAGTGCGTGTGTGTAAGAGTGCGTGTGTGTAAGAGTGTGTGTGTAAGAGTGCGTGTGTGTAAGAGTGTGTGTGTAAGAGTGTGTGTGTGTAAGAGTGTATGTGTAAGAGTGCGTGTGTGTAAGAGTGTGTGTGTAAGAGTGTGTGTGTAAGAGTGCGTGTGTGTAAGAGTGTATGTGTAAGAGTGTATGTGTAAGAGTGCGTGTGTGTAAGAGTGCGTGTGTGTAAGAGTGTATGTGTAAGAGTGTATGTGTAAGAGTGCGTGTGTGTAAGAGTGCGTGTGTGTAAGAGTGTATGTGTAAGAGTGCGTGTGTGTAAGAGTGCGTGTGTGTAAGAGTGTATGTGTAAGAGTGTATGTGTAAGAGTGCGTGTGTGTAAGAGTGTATGTGTAAGAGTGCGTGTGTGTAAGAGTGCGTGTGTGTAAGAGTGCGTGTGTGTAAGAGTGTATGTGTAAGAGTGCGTGTGTGTAAGAGTGTATGTGTAAGAGTGCGTGTGTGTAAGAGTGTATGTGTAAGAGTGCGTGTGTGTAAGAGTGCGTGTGTGTAAGAGTGTATGTGTAAGAGTGTATGTGTAAGAGTGCGTGTGTGTAAGAGTGTATGTGTAAGAGTGCGTGTGTGTAAGAGTGCGTGTGTGTAAGAGTGCGTGTGTGTAAGAGTGTATGTGTAAGAGTGCGTGTGTGTAAGAGTGTATGTGTAAGAGTGCGTGTGTGTAAGAGTGTATGTGTAAGAGTGCGTGTGTGTAAGAGTGCGTGTGTGTAAGAGTGTATGTGTAAGAGTGCGTGTGTGTAAGAGTGTATGTGTAAGAGTGCGTGTGTGTAAGAGTGCGTGTGTGTAAGAGTGTATGTGTAAGAGTGCGTGTGTGTAAGAGTGTATGTGTAAGAGTGCGTGTGTGTAAGAGTGTATGTGTAAGAGTGCGTGTGTGTAAGAGTGTATGTGTAAGAGTGCGTGTGTGTAAGAGTGTATGTGTAAGAGTGCGTGTGTGTAAGAGTGTATGTGTAAGAGTGCGTGTGTGTAAGAGTGTGTGTGTAAGAGTGTATGTGTAAGAGTGCGTGTGTGTAAGAGTGTATGTGTAAGAGTGCGTGTGTGTAAGAGTGCGTGTGTGTAAGAGTGCGTGTGTGTAAGAGTGTATGTGTAAGAGTGTATGTGTAAGAGTGCGTGTGTGTAAGAGTGCGTGTGTGTAAGAGTGTATGTGTAAGAGTGCGTGTGTGTAAGAGTGTATGTGTAAGAGTGTATGTGTAAGAGTGTATGTGTAAGAGTGTGTGTGTAAGAGTGTATGTGTAAGAGTGCGTGTGTGTAAGAGTGCGTGTGTGTAAGAGTGTATGTGTAAGAGTGTGTGTGTAAGAGTGTATGTGTAAGAGTGTATGTGTAAGAGTGTGTGTGTAAGTGCGTATGTGTAAGAGTGCGTGTGTGTAAGAGTGCGTGTGTGTAAGAGTGTATGTGTAAGAGTGCGTGTGTGTAAGAGTGTATGTGTAAGAGTGCGTGTGTGTAAGAGTGCGTGTGTGTAAGAGTGTATGTGTAAGAGTGCGTGTGTGTAAGAGTGTATGTGTAAGAGTGCGTGTGTGTAAGAGTGTATGTGTAAGAGTGCGTGTGTGTAAGAGTGTATGTGTAAGAGTGTATGTGTAAGAGTGTATGTGTAAGAGTGTGTGTGTAAGAGTGTATGTGTAAGAGTGCGTGTGTGTAAGAGTGCGTGTGTGTAAGAGTGTATGTGTAAGAGTGTGTGTGTAAGAGTGTATGTGTAAGAGTGTATGTGTAAGAGTGTGTGTGTAAGAGTGTATGTGTAAGAGTGCGTGTGTGTAAGAGTGCGTGTGTGTAAGAGTGTATGTGTAAGAGTGCGTGTGTGTAAGAGTGTATGTGTAAGAGTGCGTGTGTGTAAGAGTGCGTGTGTGTAAGAGTGTATGTGTAAGAGTGCGTGTGTGTAAGAGTGTATGTGTAAGAGTGCGTGTGTGTAAGAGTGCGTGTGTGTAAGAGTGTATGTGTAAGAGTGCGTGTGTGTAAGAGTGTATGTGTAAGAGTGCGTGTGTGTAAGAGTGCGTGTGTGTAAGAGTGCGTGTGTGTAAGAGTGTATGTGTAAGAGTGCGTGTGTGTAAGAGTGCGTGTGTGTAAGAGTGCGTGTGTGTAAGAGTGTATGTGTAAGAGTGTGTGTGTAAGAGTGTATGTGTAAGAGTGTATGTGTAAGAGTGTGTGTGTAAGAGTGTATGTGTAAGAGTGCGTGTGTGTAAGAGTGCGTGTGTGTAAGAGTGTATGTGTAAGAGTGCGTGTGTGTAAGAGTGTATGTGTAAGAGTGCGTGTGTGTAAGAGTGCGTGTGTGTAAGAGTGTATGTGTAAGAGTGCGTGTGTGTAAGAGTGTATGTGTAAGAGTGCGTGTGTGTAAGAGTGTATGTGTAAGAGTGCGTGTGTGTAAGAGTGCGTGTGTGTAAGAGTGCGTGTGTGTAAGAGTGTATGTGTAAGAGTGTATGTGTAAGAGTGCGTGTGTGTAAGAGTGCGTGTGTGTAAGAGTGTATGTGTAAGAGTGTATGTGTAAGAGTGTATGTGTAAGAGTGTGTGTGTAAGAGTGTATGTGTAAGAGTGCGTGTGTGTAAGAGTGTATGTGTAAGAGTGCGTGTGTGTAAGAGTGCGTGTGTGTAAGAGTGCGTGTGTGTAAGAGTGTGTGTGTGTAAGAGTGCGTGTGTGTAAGAGTGTGTGTGTAAGAGTGTATGTGTAAGAGTGCGTGTGTGTAAGAGTGCGTGTGTGTAAGAGTGCGCGTGTGTAAGAGTGCGTGTGTGTAAGAGTGTGTGTGTAAGAGTGTATGTGTAAGAGTGCGTGTGTGTAAGAGTGCGTGTGTGTAAGAGTGTGTGTGTGTAAGAGTGCGTGTGTGTAAGAGTGTGTGTGTAAGAGTGTATGTGTAAGAGTGCGTGTGTGTAAGAGTGCGTGTGTGTAAGAGTGCGCGTGTGTAAGAGTGCGTGTGTGTAAGAGTGCGTGTGTGTAAGAAAATGATTGTAGAAGGTATGACCGTCAGCTGTTGTAAACTTTTGTCTTGTTCTAATGTCTTCTACAATAGTTTGCAATCGGTTAGAAACACAACAGAGCAAATGTTACTTCTCATATTCAATAGAAAGCTGTTTATATCAGCAATATATGCATCTGAACTTCTGTTTCAATCACGATATACATTTTAAGAGGTGATTATTTAATGATTTGCAAGCCTGAGTTGTGTTTATACTGCTGCTGACATTTTAATGCACAATGCACTTTTGTTATTTTTGGGGATTTAAAAAAATAAATATTGTTTTGCCATTCTTTCCCTTGTTTAAGCTTCGGATTGTCTCCCTTTATGAGGCCTCCATGTTTTCGTTTCGAAAAATTCGATTTGATTTTTGTGTTATTTCTTTGCTAATACCTCAAATTACATATTATTTTTATGTTAATCCTTCTCAATTTATTTCTCCTTTTCCCTATATCTGGATGAATCGGATGTTTTGATCTCCTCACAGACTCGCTTAAACTAGTTCGCTGTATGCATGCCCCATTTTATCCTTTATAAATTAATATTGCATCCGGGGCCTTCAATATCCACTTAATTTATTGTTGTGCTTCTTCTAATCCCGGCAAAACGAGTTATTACTTTTTGTTATTCTTGTATCGTATATAGGGGGGGGGGGGGGTGGAGTAGGAGGCGAGGTTGGGGTTGTTAATAGTTCTGGTCGGTCATAGCTGTAGGCCCACTTGACACAGGATTGTTCTCTATGCGAGTGTTGGGTGAACAATTTGGGTTCTGCCCAAAAGGAAGTAGACTGTTGGTCACGTCTTACTACACGCTGTCAGCATTACAGTGGTCCTGTTCTCGTCTTTATCGCACGCTAAAATCTTCTGGAATAAACTTTGAGCAGACTTCAGAAGTCAATTAGAATGTATGACGGATAGATAGATAGATAGATAGATAGATAGATAGATAGATAGATAGATAGATAGATAGATAGATAGATAGATAGATAGATAGATAGATAGGTTAGGTTAGGTTAGGTTAGGTTAGGTTAGGTTAGGTTAGGTTAGGTTAGGTTAGGTTAGGTTAGGTTAGGTTAGGTTAGGTTAGGTTAGGTTAGGTTAGGTTAGGTTAGGTTAGGTTAGGTTAGGTTAGGTTAGGTTAGGTTAGGTTAGGTTAGGTTAGGTTAGGTTAGGTTAGGTTAGGTTAGGTTAGGTTAGGTTAGGTTAGGTTAGGTTAGGTTAGGTTAGGTTAGGTTAGGCTAGGCTAGGCTAGGCTAGGCTAGGCTAGGCTAGGCTAGGCTAGGCTAGACTAGTAGGCTAGGCTAGACTAGAAGGCTAGGCTAGGTAAGGCAAGGCAAGGCAAGACAAACTGACCAAGACTATATTCGGCCTCTAAGTGGCTGCCCTGGAAAGAGACCACAACCATGCAGCCTAGCTAAAAGATTAGGGATCGAAAAGGGAAGGAAAAACTCCTTCAAAAAATGCCATGTTGAAATTGTTTGGTGCACAGATCACAATCGGACTGTAAACTACAACACAACGCATTCCATTCTCTGAACAACTTCCTGCTACTTGCAAAACGCTTTTCAGGACTTGATATATGGAGTTAGAAATGGTACGACGTAGACGAAGAAGACCCCTTGCTCCCTTACCGGACTGTGGTAGCACCATCCCCAATTAAGTGCTTTTGTTTCTCGTCCCCATAACACGTGACAAAGAATAATCAGTTGTGAAACAGACACTACTTGACCTCCGCGAAACAGTGTGTGTCACAGCAGCCTGACCAACAAGGTGGGGATCATCAATAATCCCCATAGTAGTAAACGTACCAAGGAGCCTTCCATTGCACTACAGCCAGGAGGACCTTTGCCCAATTCCTCAAGTCCGCCTAGGGATGTAAGAAAAGCCACTGTAATCCACCACCATAGAAACATCAAGAGTTAAATTACATAGGACCGAGTGGTTACCAACACAGTGACACAAGGTATTGATAGGACCGAGTGGTTACCAACACAGTGACACAAGGTATTGATAGGACCGAGTGGTTACCAACACAGTGACACAAGGTATTGATAGGAACACGGCTATCTATAATCCTGCTATGCCACAATGTCTTATCTTCTCCTTACCACCGTCTTCATCCCGAATTGCGTTCTAGTGAATCCTGCCCCATGCCACTCTCACAGTATTTCCTCAACTCTCGGAGTGCTCATACAGCGAGCTCCCGAGAAAAAAATGCCAAAAAGGCCAATTCAAGCCAAATGCCTCAACCTGATTTTTAAATTTGATTCGCGTCAGAAAATTTATGTTTTTGTTTAACTTATTTTTGACTTTGATTTACATATCAAAATTTATAGCATAGAGAAATCAAAGAGAATTTTAATATATTAACGAAACAAAACTGTAATGAAAATATTATACTGACTTGTCAGTTTTTCTTGCAACAAATGTAATATTTCCTTCTTGTATTGTTTCACATGCCACTGTTACCATAGGAAGTAAGAATATAAGTTTATTTGCTGGCGTGACGAATACACTACAAAATCTCAACGTTTTCCAAAAGGCCCTTGCCCTTCAAAAATACTCCACCATCTACTTCTATCGCTGGTCAAAGTATACTTTAGGTATACAACTGTAATGAACACGAAGGAGAATAACAGTAATGTATAAAAATCTATGTCGGACTGTTTAGCTTTTTCTTTGCTTTTTGGGTATCTGTTTGGCTTGTAATAGAAATTTGATCTGGCAACCCTGGTTCCCCATTTCATTAACTATTAGGTTTCATTGTATTAGAACTCATTGATTAACCCTGCAGGGGTTTTCCATCGATTTCCTGTTCAGTGATATGCTGTCTCACCTCTTTAACAACATTTCCCGAATGGAAGCATATTGGAGTGTACTCTCCCCTCTCTTCAGGAGTTCGTGGCCGGGTAGATGGAGTATTTTTGTCACGAGTTGAGAGGGACGAATAATACGTGATTATCTGGCATTTGTTGCCATCATCATAATATGCCTATTTTGACCGCAATAGGAGCATACGGACATCAATACAATTAGTATGCTTGCTGGAAGCGTGTGTCGGTTAGTATGCTTGCTGGAAGCGTGTGTCGGTTAGTATGCTTGCTGGAAGCGTGTGTCGGTTAGTATGTTTGCTGGAAGCGTGTGTCGGTTAGTATGCTTGCTGGAAGCGTGTGTCGGTTAGTATGCTTGCTGGAAGCGTGTGTCGGTTAGTATGCTTGCTGGAAGCGTGTGTCGGTTAGTATGTTTGCTGGAAGCGTGTGTCGGCTAGTATGCTTGCTGGAAGCGTGTGTCGGTTAGTATGCTTGCTGGAAGCGTGTGTCGGTTAGTATGCTTGCTGGAAGCGTGTGTCGGTTAGTATGCTTGCTGGAAGCCTGTGTCGGTTAGTATGCTTGCTGGAAGCCTGTGTCGGTTAGTATGCTTCCTGGAAGCCTGTGTCGGTTAGTATGCTTGCTGGAAGCCTGTGTCGGTTAGTATGCTTGCTGGAAGCATGTGTCGGTTAGTATGCTTGCTGGAAGCCTGTGTCGGTTAGAATGCTTGCTGGAAGCCTGTGTCGGTTAGTATGCTTGCTGGAAGCGTGTGTCGGTTAGTATGCTTGCTGGAAGCCTGTGTCGGTTAGTATGCTTGCTGGAAGCCTGTGTCGGTTAGTATGCTTGCTGGAAGCGTGTGTCGGTTAGTATGCTTGCTGGAAGCCTGTGTCGGTTAGTATGCTTGCTGGAAGCATGTGTCGGTTAGTATGCTTGCTGGAAGCCTGTGTCGGTTAGTATGCTTGCTGGAAGCCTGTGTCGGTTAGTATGCTTGCTGGAAGCCTGTGTCGGTTAGTATGCTTGCTGGAAGCGTGTGTCGGTTAGTATGCTTGCTGGAAGCGTGTGTCGGAACGTTCAATGAAGAAGTGGTCAAATCTCTATGGTGGAATTATTGGAAAGAGTCAGACATATGAGGCATGTTCAAATGAAACCGGGCCAAATTGCAACAAGGGAACATACGTACCATGCGCATGATGACGTCACTTCTGATGTAAACAGCAAATATCAGACGTCAAGTTTGTAAAATTTCATTATCCTCCGAATCATAGTTTCCTCGGCAGACTATTGAAAACGGGGCAGGTGTGAAACGGAACCCAGAGTTGAGCAGCGAGCGGTGATTCGCTTTCTAACAGCTGAAGGACATCGACCAGGTGACATTCATCGCAGAATGCAGGCAGTGTACGGTAACAAAAGTGTGTCGAACGTAAGCTCCGGCGACGGTCAACCCGAATTGCTACATCAATTTTGGCGATGCTCACTTCTAACACAATAATATGTGCCTGACCTGATCTCGGAAGAGATTTTATTAACTCACGTCCTACTTTAAACATCTTAGTCCAGTTCATCACTGTTGTCTTAGACACACTTGTGTCACCATACACTGCCTGCATTCTGCATTGAATCTCAACTGGTCGACATCCTTCAGCTGTTAGAAACCGAATCACCGCTCGATGATCAACTCTTGACGCATTCCATATCCCACCCGCCATGTTTTCAATGGTCTATTGAGGAAACTATGAGTCGATCGATAAAGACGTTTACATCAGAAGTGATGTCATCATGCGTATCGCACGTATGTTCACTTGGTGCAGTTAGGTCCTATTTAATTTGAACACGCCTAGTATGATAATGGAACATGGGGTGAGAAACAGACTCTGGCCTTGGATATGTAGGAATGAATAGAAGATGCGGTCGTCCTGAAGGCCAAAGGTTGATAACAACACATATAGGAAATGGGCAGTGACCCCAGCAGGACAGCAACAAAACGACTCAGTTGTCTCAGGGTAAGGTGTCCGCCTCGGGTTCCGGAGATTGCGGGTTCGAACCACGGTGGAACCAGGATTCTGTTTCACGTGGATCTTCTGGTAAAAATTCCCCTCTTCTCTGGGTAGTAAGATCCGACTCCCGCGTGCAGTGTCGAGCACGTTAAAAATCCATTGGCAGTTAGAAATCGAAAAGAGTAGGCTTAACGGCCGCTGCCGGGACAAAATTCTAGCTAAAAATCTACCCAAAATTATGTGTACCTTCCCCCAGGTGGTTTGTCAACAGCAGCATAGATGGCGCCTAACTGACTGCGGGTCTACTTAGCTCTAGTGTTTGAGTCTATTAAAATGGACTCGCACATCGGTTAAACCACCACCCCCCCCCCACCCCCCCCCCCCCCACCCCCATGAAACTAGTTGTATTCAGACTGTAGAGTCTTCTAAAACAATATAGAGACTTTAAGTTAATCTAAGTTAATACACAAGGTCTTAGTCGGGGACTAAGCACAAACAATAAAAACCACACAAAGCCAAGCCACATCAAATAATAGCGCGTAAAGAGGCACGCGTACAACGATTTGGAGTAAAATAAGAAAACAACACAAACACACAGGTGCGGACATTAATAAATAAAAACTAATAATTAGGAAAAGACAGAAAGAGAAAGAGAGTAAAAGAAAGAGAGGGAGATTAAAGAGAGAGACATGGATAGAGAAAAAAGAGTGAGAAAGAAAAATAAAGAGAGAGAGAGAAAGAGAAACGCCAAGAGAAAGACAGAGAGACGGAATCAAGAGAGAGAAAAGAGAGGGAAAGAGAGAAAGAAAGAGCTAGAGTGAAAAGAGAAAGAACGAGAGAAATAAAGAGAGAGAGACAGTTATATATGAAGAAATAAACAATAATGAAAGGAAGAATGAACAAGATGAGGAACTAACGAGGCTGTGTGCTAGCATTTCAACCCAGCTTTGTTCTGGAATTCGTGGATCAAAAGACGAAGAGGAAGACTAAAGCACACAGATTGAATGAAGCTCCAGATAAACATTAAAGGAACATAGGAGACATGAAAAGCGCTGTGTCGAACGGCACAGGACAGGACGACTTGGCCTGTATAAGGCGAAGTCAGTCAAGTCCGCTTCATATTTTTATTAACAGTACACGGTAAGTTATATATTGCGATTTTTTTGTGTTACCTGTTGCATTTATTGAAGACATATGATCCACAGGGAGCTGAATTGGTTTTGCAGCATCACCATGATCTGGTTGATCCGTCCTGAGACTGGTTGCAAAGTTGTCTATGTCTCTCCATTTCACCCCATCATCTGGTTGGTCAGTCCTAAGACTGGTTGTAAAGTTGTCTGAGTATGTCTCTCCATTTGACCCTATCATCTGGTTGATCCTTCCTAAGACTGGTTGTAAAGTTGTCTGAGCATGTCTCTCCATTTGACCCTATCATCTGGTTGGTCAGTCCTTAGACTGGTTGTAAGGTTGTCTGAGCATGTCTCTCCATTTGACCCTAGCATCTGTAGACCTCTTCATTTCACAATAAGGTCTTGGTCGCCTCGGTCCTCTCTTCCCTTGAATCTTGCCCCCTTCTGTAGAAGACTTTCGTGTCTCATAAATGTGTTCCAGCCAACTCTATCGTCACTTTTTTCAGTATCTGAGCGTCTACTTCAGTAAAGACATTGTCAGTGGATCTTCATTCTGTCCAAATCACTTTCTCTCAACGGTAGCGCCATATTTCGCACGTTTCAAAGCATGTTCATCCTTCACTGGTAGAATCCATGTTTACCACAACCAGATTCTAGTGTGACCTACGAAGACTCCAAAAAGTCCATTAGGGCCAGATACATGGACAAATGGAAAACAGAGCATTATGGCAACACAAAACATGATGCTTATTATCAGCTGAACAGAAGCGAGCAGGTCGTGGTCTTCAGACTCCGCACAGGCCACAACAGACTGAGGTACCATCTATTCAATAAACTGAAGATAGGTGCAACTGACGAATGCACCTGTGGTACAGGGAGAATTACCGCTGAACATCTGCTAAAAATTGCCCGACATACGAGGACCAGAGAAAGCACATGTGGCCATCACCAGTGCCAACACTAGACAAGTTCTATGGCAGTGATGACACCCTCAGGATGACAGCTGCTTTCTTTGAATAAATTCAAGTTAACGTCTGACAGCGTGCGAAGAAGAAGAAGAAGAAGAAGAAGAAGAAGAAGAAGAAGAAGAAAAGGAAGATAAAAAATTCGTTTCATCCCCATAAATTGTAATTGGTCATACATGGATTGTCTTGGCTTTGTTCGTTCTCAATCTCCAGCTACCAAACTCTGAAAGGGCTTGAGTAGCAGAATGTAGTCCAGAGAACGGAATGCGTTGTGTCGTAGTTTACAGCTTGACTACGATATTTGCAATTTTCGGTCCAACACATCCGACTTTAGCAAGCATTTTTTTAGTACCAGGTTAGCATTCTATCTTCGATCCCTTCTCCTTAGCCAGTCTGCCCTGCTGCAGCCTGTTATCCAGGATCACCACATGGAGGTGTAGAAGGGTCTTGGCAGCTCTGGTTCGCTGGCCCTGACGCTAGCAGTCAGCTATGAGTTGCTGACCACTGCAGCTCATGCGCTGCAAGTATCTTGATTCCGAATTCATGTTTTATCCTCATACATTGCAATCAGTCATATATGAGCAGCGATTATTCATTCCCTCAGTTCAATGCTGATATTCTTTTATGTTAACAATGTCTTGTTTTTTTTTGTCTTAAGCTCTTTGTTGCCAATGCTTTCCTTGTCTTAATTTCATTCTCATTGCGGACATCTACATGGTGTTCTGCTCTAATATGTAAACTACTGTACTGGTTCCATTATTTATACAAGCATTTGCCTTTGTTGATTGGCTGTACCTATAGTCTGTGTCTGCAATGTGCTTATTCTATATGTGTTGTGCTTGGAAGATGCAAACATAATTATTGTGAGTTTTCCAGCAACTCATACTGGACAAGAATTATCGAACCGTTTCGGCACCAATGAACATATTTTGTTATGGGCAACAAACGTCATTTATTGGAATTAGCAATCAAATCTGAAGTGTCCTGTGATCACAGAATATCAAACACTTTATAGACATCTCCGCAGCTCTCAAATGCGCATGTGAGAACTTGATGGTTCTAGTTGGTTTGAATGTTCGGATCAACCAATAAAACACGTTGGTGAAGATTCCGCCAGCCAATGGCTCTCGAGCGGTTCGGTGCTTTACAAAAGTTTGGTGCGTCACTCTGATACGTCATGTGACACGGGCAGGGCGCGCGACATTCGTACTGTGTTTCGATACTGGTACAGTGTGACACTGTCATGGCGCCTGACACTGATACAAGGCGTCACGCTAATGTGACACCGTCATGACGCCTGACACTAATACAAGGCGTCACGCTAGTGTGACACTGTCATGACGCCTGACACTGATACAAGGCGTCACGCTAGTGTGACACTGTCATAGCGCCTGACACTGATACAAGGCGTCACGATAGTGTGACACTGTCATGGCGCCTGACACTGATACAAGGCGTCACGCTAGTGTGACACTGTCATGACGCCTGACACTGATACAAGGCGTCACGCTAGTGTGACACTGTCATGGCGCCTGACACTGATACAAGGCGTCACGCTAGTGTGACACTGTCATGGCGCCTGACACTGATACAAGGCGTCACGCTAGTGTGACACTGTCATGACGCCTGACACTGATACAAGGCGTCAGGCTCGTACGATGCATCTTATTTGGACGACGTGAAACATAACTGGTACGACTCTTCTTACTGAAACGGGTCGTCACACTGGTACTGGTCGTCACATTTGGACGTCACTTCACACTGTTAAAGCGTCTCATACTGGTACTTTAAATCATACTGGTACGGCCGTCACTCTGGTTCTTTACGTCATACTGGTACGGTTGTCACTCTGGTACTTTAAGTCATAATGGTACGGCCGTCACTCTGGTACTTTAAATCATACTGGTACGGCCGTCACTCTGGTACTTTAAGTCATACTGGTACGGTTGTCACTCTGGTACTTTAAATCATACTGGTACGGCCGTCACTCTGGTTCTTTACGTCATACTGGTACGGTTGTCACTCTGGTACTTTAAGTCATACTGGTACGGCCGTCACTCTGGTACTTTACGTCATACTGGTACGACCGTCATCTGGGGGTGGGGGTGGCTTAGCAAGTCATTAGCGAAACGGCTAACACACTAAACATGCACCATTCGGATTCAGCAAAGCGGTGTCTTTGTGCGGAGATAAGACAATAATATGCGTGCTGAAGTCGGCTGTGTTCGATTGTAAAGTAGCAAAACATAATACATCGCAGCCAAGGAAAAGCGACTGAAGATAAAGGCAACAATTAATGTTTCTTGTTATTCTATTCATGTTGCCTCTATGCTCCACATGTACACACGACAAGCACTGCAACTAGGCACCCCACAGGTAACCTGCATCCGGGCACTAATACCTGTTGTACACGATGAGATTTCCAATCCCATGCACAATCCTCTTTAGTTATCATTTACGACATGGCTCAAAGGTTGTTGTTGTCATGTTCCCTGCACCTTGGGTACTGCATGGAGATGAAGCCCGGCTTAGTACAGCCGCCTGGAACCATGTATACCTTCATCAGCTCGCTCGGGAGGTTATGACAGCTACTGCAACCTGCCACTGAACGTTCTATTCAGGGCACACACAAAAGTAAACATATTCATTGTGGACAATTCAATACCAGCAACTGGAAGGGTTTATTTAGGTGCACGTTGTGTTTATATATATGTGTGTGTGTATACAGATGTACATACACACACACACACATATATATACATATGCAAACACACACATTTATATGTGTATACATATACATACACACAAACATATATATATATATATATATATATATATGTATACATATACATACATACATACATACATACATACATACACACGTGAGGGGCAGACTTTGAGTAACATCAATGTTATTATAAAGTGCATAGAAGAGCATGTACAACGGAATGTCTTGTTTCAGGACACTAAATGGCTCTTTAGCAATTATTCATGTAGGGATTGTGATGATTTAGCAGTACGCGCATGCGCAATATAGCGTACAAAATGGCCGCGCACTGTCGACTTCCACTGTGGAATAACTACGAGGCGTTATCCATTCTTTTGGGGTCAGAGGATGTGACAACTTCTTTAAATCTACAGCGACAGTCTGAAATCGACAGACGAATGAATGGACAGTTGTTTGAGTCGGAGGAGAGTATGAATGGATAGAACGATTTCAAAGTGGAAGACAAAACGTCATTGATGAACCGAGGCGTGGGAGACCAGCAAGCTGGGCTACTGACACCGTAAAACAGCAGATCAACCAGATAGTCTGTGGCAACAGGCGAGTCACTACGGCAGCTGACAATGAGGTTAGGAGGTGGTGCAAAATTGGTTAAATGTCATACCAAAAAGACTTTTGTTCAGAGGACATCCACAAACCGGTAGTCAAAGTGTATTTGCCAGGCACGGGGACTATGTCAAAAAATAAGACATACAAATTTCGTGATCGCACTCTTCTAAAAATGTTATTAATAAAACTGTTGTTACTTATTGAATCTCGCTCGAATGAATGATGGTGTACATATATATATATACATATTACGAAGCGCGTTCAAATAAACCTGGACCAAATTGCAACAAGTGAACATACGTACGATGCGCGTGATAACGTCACTTCTGGTGTGAACAAAACATGCCAACAGTCAAGTTTGCAAAAGTTCATTATCCTCCAACTCATAGTTTCTTCAGCACACCGTTGAAAAGATGGCGGGTGTTGTACGAAATATGTCCGGTTTTGATCAGCGAGCGGTGATTCGGTTTATAACAGCTGAAGGATGTCGACCAGTTAGACACCGAATGAACATGTCTGGTCAGTATGTTGTGTCTGACCCTAACTAACATGTCTGGTCAGTATGTTGTGCCTGACCCTGACTACCATGTCTGGTTAGTATGTTGTGCCTGACCCTGACTAACTTGTCTGGTCAGTATGTTGTGCCTGACCCTGACTAACATGTCTGCTGGTCAGTTTGTTGTGTCTGACCCTGACTAACATGTCTGGTCAGTATGTTGTGCCTGACCCTGACTACCATGTCTGGTCAGTATGTTGTGCCTGACCCTGACTAACATGTCTGGTCAGTATGTTGTGCCTGACCCTGACTAACATGTCTGATCAGTATCTTGTGCCTGACCCTGACTAACATGTCTGATCAGTATGTTGTGCCTGACCCTGACTAACATGTCTGATCAGTATGTTGTGCCTGACCCTGACTACCATGTCTGGTCAGTATGTTGTGCCTGACCCTGACTACCATGTCTGGTCAGTATGTTGTGCCTGACCCTGACTAACTTGTCTGGTCAGTATGTTGTGCCTGACCCTGACTAACATGTCTGCTGGTTAGTTTGTTGTGTCTGACCCTGACTAACATGTCTGGTCAGTATGTTGTGCCTGACCCTGACTACCATGTCTGGTCAGTATGTTGTGCCTGACCCTGACTAACATGTCTGGTCAGTATGTTGTGCCTGACCCTGACTAACATGTCTGGTCAGTATGTTGTGCCTGACACTGACTAACATGTCTGGTCAGTATGTTGTGCCTGACCCTGATTAACATGTCTGATCAGTATGTTGTGCCTGACCCTGACTAACATGTCTGATCAGTATGTTGTGCCTGACCCTGACTAACATATCTGGACAGTATGTTGTGCCTGACCCTGACTAACATGTCTGGTCAGTATGTTGTGCCTGACCAGACCTTAGCATTCCTCCCTAACAATAATATAAATGATATATTTCAAAGCCTGTATCAGCCCCATACTGGAGCATATACCTCCAGCAACAACTACATACTCAGTCCAGATCTGTGAAGTGTTTGTGATTTATTTATTTTTTTGGCCGATAAGGGGATAAAAGATTATTTGTGTTGAAATGGAGATAAAAGATTATTTGTGTTGAAATAGAGATACAAGATTATTTGAGTTGAAATAGAGATACAATATTATTTGAGTTGAAATAAAGATAAAAGATTATTTGAGTTGAAAAAGAGATAAAATATTATTTGTGCCGACAAGGAGATAAAAGATTATTTGTGCTGACAAAGAGATACAAGATTATTTGTGCCTACAAGGAGATACAAGATTATTTGTGCCCACAAGGAGATACATGTCGATTGTCTTTGCAAGAAGATAAAAGCTTATTAAATCTGAAGTAATGTAACAGTCAAGTGGACACGAATAAGTATTCTTGATGACAAGGGACATTAATTGGGACAGAGAATACACACAGACCAATCTAGATTGTGAGAATGCATGTATCTAATGACAACCCGACTGGTAACATTTCTACAAGACTTGGAATCATTCATTTATCTTGGTAACAATTTGGACCCAGTGGTCTCAAGGTAAGGGGTTCGCCTCGGGTCTTGGAGGTCAAAGGTTCAAATTACCGTGAGGACCGGGATTTTTTCACGTGGATCATCCGGTAAATATTTCTTCTAATCTCTGAGTAGTGAGATCAGACACCCGTGTGCAGTGGCGCGCACGTTAAAAATATCTTAACAGTTGGAAATCGAAAAGAGTAGGATTAACGGCCGCTGCTTGTGCAAAATTGAAGTTTTAAATCTATTGAAATTATTCTAGGGATATTGGTCTTACTGAGAATATGTCGGGACTGTGTGGCTGTAACATCAGGTCTTGGTTATGTGGCTAGCGGAGCGACATAGGTGGCGCCTGACAGGATGCGAGTCTACCTTGCTCTAATTTACGTTTACACCTCCACCAGACTAAAAATAAGGCGATTGCGTATCCCAGGGGATAACGTATGCTTGGATTGATCTGGCAAGTCACCAGTGGATTTTCACCTGCCAAAAAATATGAAACAAAGGAGGGTCACACCTCCCTAGTCGTCTAACGACATAAGTGGACTGAAAATAGGTAGCACAATATGGACAAAGTAGAAAGTATCGGTACAGATTGTGTTAGGAGGCACACTCCCACAAGACGAGGACTCATTCTTATGTCGTGGTAACAATATAGACAAAGTAGGAAGTACAGATCGCGTTTTGTTACCTTTCATTCTACTTATGTTGCTGTGCGGCGTGAGGAGCTTACGTTGTTTGTCCTTCGCCAAGTGTGTTGGCCATTGTGAGGCCGAAAGTTGCGCAATCACTCTAGCATCCATCCATGGACACCCTTATGACCCTGTAGGCCAGATCTACCAGCGTTTTAAGTCATCAGTGAAAGTTGATGAGGGTGCATGTTTATGAGATGACCAAACACATTGTATTTTTTGTCTAGAAATGTACTCTGCACAAGACGTAATACCGAACATACTTTGAATGTCTTCATTTTGCATTCTGACTTTCCTGGAAACACCGATGACCTTTCTCAAACACTTCATTTCACGCGTCGAAATTCTGCTCACACGAGCCTTTGACAGGGGTCATGCTTGACACTTGGCAGCACAGTCTCTTCATAAATACACAGGTTTATCAGCTGTGAGTAGGTTCAGATAAAGATATCCAAATAAGAAAAGGTTCAATAGAGCTTGCAATGCATTGGATCTCTTATGAGAATCAAGATATATTGACCCCAATACAGAAATAGGAATCATCAATGTAAAGTCCATTCTATTGTATGGCTGTGAATCATGGAGAACAACTATAATAACAGAGAGAAACATGCTGACTCTTCTTTTCACGTTTGTCTTGCCTGTACCTTTCAGCGCCATGTGACGTAGATGATTCGCGACCAAGCCCTAGTATGTGCTTCCTGCGTGGGGAGATTTACTGATTGTGTTATTTCTGCTGTGTAGCATTGCTTTCAGATCGACGCTATATCGTGTTTGTCGGCTCAGGTGGCCGAACGATTTGGTTTGTTGTCTCTTAATGAGGCCTAACACTGCCTCTGTACCTTCTTGTTTCCTAATATCTTCGTTTATGGTTATATCTATTCTTATTATTCCAAATATTCGTCACAGACATTTCATCTCTGTTCTTAGGATGTTTCTTTTATCTTCGTTTGCTAATGTCAGTTCTGGACTGGTAGCACAATCTGGATAGGAATATTGTGTTGTTTAGCTTTCTTTTCGTATCCATTGAACAATTGGGGACATTTCTCCAATGATTTGACGGCTGTATTACCTGATGTCAGGTAGCCAAAGAGCTGCTTGAATCTGCGTTTGTCCAAGGGCGTGGTGCAGATCCTCTCTCTATCTCGTTGGCTGGCAGCAACTCGGTCGGTTGTAGTATGCCCACCAGAAAGAGTATTATTATTATTATTATTATTATTATTATTCGTGTTTGTTCGCTTATTGATTTGTATACCACCAGACGAGCTCACGTGATAACTGGACCATTGTCATGAGCTCTTCCTTAGCTACTCCAACTTTGAGTTTAGTGCCGAGCCATTTAGTCAATGAGTTCTTTCACTGAATACACAGAGAGAAGTCCTATAAAACATTTCCAGCAATTTGTACGTTCAGACCACACGTCCACAGTTAGGTAGCAGACAGATGAAGCTTGTTCATTTCTTAGTAGTTATGTCCTGCCCTGGGGTGAAGAATGGTGATATGTCCTTGTCGGGTAGCACCGTGGTAGTTGTCATCGGGTTGGTTCTGGCCTCTTCCAACAGCCTTGATAACTCTATTTTCCTCAAAGGATGTGATTTCTCTATCTGTTCACATTCCCCTTTCATCTTTGCAGGTCAGTTTGTATCGTATTTGTATACATCTTCTTCTTGTTCGTCTTCTTCATCAACGTTCGTTCTCAAAGTTTACAGCTTGACTGCGATATTTGCACTTTTCGGTCCAACACATCCGACTACAGCATGGCATTTTTGGGTACCAGGTTAGCCTTCTCTTTTCGATCCCTTATTCATAGCCAGTCTGTCCGGTTGCAGCCTGTTATCCGGGCTCACCACGTGTAGGTGGAGAAGGCTCTAGGCAGTTCTCTGTCTCTGCCCTTATCGCTAACAGTCAGTTCTAGGCTGTTGATTGCTGTAGCTCGTGCACTGATCAGCTTCTTAATCCCTCAGTGGGGTCAAGATGCCAATCAGCGCATGAGCTGCAGTGGTCAGCGACTCATAGCTGACTTCTAGCGTCAGGGCCAGCGAACCAAAGCTGCCAAGACCCTTCTACACCTCCACGCGGTGATCCTGGATAACAGGCTGCAGCAGGGCAGACTGGCTAAGAAGAAGGGATCGAAGAGGGAATGCTAACCCGGTACTAAAAAAATACTTGCTGAAGTCGGATGTGTTGGGCCGAAAGGTGCAAAAATCGCAGTCAAGCTGTAAACTACGACACAACGCATTCCGTTCTCTGGACTACATTCTGCTACATAAGCCCTTTCAGTGGTTGGTAGTGGGAGATTGAGAATGAACGAAGCCAAGCCAAGCCAAGCCAATCCCTCTGTGTACACCAGTATGGAATGAAAACCACTGAAGTGTAGTCCCTTCACTGAAAGCCACCCTACCTACGGCAGTCCATTCCACAGATGTGGGCGTTTACCACCCTTGAAGTCTTGCGATGTCGCGCCCCCACATTTTCATTCCAAAAATATGAAAACCACTGCCTTTCCTGCACGGTAGTCGGTTTCAACCATAACTTGAGTCGGATCTTCTCTGCGCAGTGGAAGGGTGTTCTCTTTGCTGCGTGTGACTAGTCGTTGGGTTATGAGCGCCTCCGGTCCGTTTGTGATCTCAGTGGCATTTTTGAGAAGATGGCCCACGAGACAGGATAGAACTAGTTCCAGGTTGCAGATCGCGTGTGATATTACATCAATAAACCATCCGGGTGGCAGATTAGGTAAACATGGTAATTTGTTTGTCCTGCTTTCCCTAGCGTTTCGTTGTTAGGATCACCTCCCGCCTGGCTAGCGCTTCCAAACAAATGTCAGAAACACGGGCTGACTGTAATGCTGTTGTCTCTAACGACATGTTTGGAGTTGGCTTTTTTTTCTCGCTTTAAATAACTTGTGCTGGCGTGAATTTGGAGACATTTCAGTGTAAGTGTGTGTTTTACTGAGATTTCTTCTTATTAATCTTCTTTTCCTCCTTCTTCTTCTTCTTCTTCTTCTTCTTCTTCTTCTTCTTCTTCCTTTTCTTCTACTCCAACTTCTTCTTCTTCTACTTCTTATACTACCTTTGGTTCTTCTACTTTTGCTTCTGCTTTTTCTTTTTCTTCTTTTTCTTTTCCTTCTCTTTGTACTTCTTCTTTTGGTTATTGTTGTTATTATTATTATTCGTCTGTTTCTTCTGCTCATTATTATTACTGTTATTGTTGTTATTTGTATTAGTCTGTTTCATCTTCTTCTTCTTCTTCATCTTCTTCTTCTTCTTCTTCTTCTTCTTCTACCACTACTACTGCTGCTACTATTACTACTATTACTGCTGCTGCTACGACTACTATTACTTCTGTTACTGCTGCTGCTACGACTACTATTACTACTATTACTGCTGCTGCTACGACTACTATTACTTCTGTTACTGCTGATGGTGCTACTACTATTACTTCTGTTACTGCTGCTGCTACGACTACTATTACTACTATTACTGCTGCTGCTACGACTACTATTACTTCTGTTACTGCTGATGGTGCTACTACTATTACTTCTGTTACTGCTGCTGCTACGACTACTATTACTTCTGTTACTGCTGCTGCTACGACTACTATTACTTCTGTTACTGCTGCTGCTACGACTACTATTACTTCTGTTACTGCTGCTGCTACGACTACTATTACTTCTGTTACTGCTGCTGCTACGACTACTATTACTACTATTACTGCTGCTGCTACGACTACTATTACTACTATTACTGCTGCTGCTACGACTACTATTACTTCTGTTACTGCTGCTGCTACGACTACTATTACTTCTGTTACTGCTGCTGCTACGACTACTATTACTTCTGTTACTGCTGATGGTGCTACTACTATTACTTCTGTTACTGCTGCTGCTACGACTACTATTACTTCTGTTACTGCTGCTGCTACGACTACTATTACTACTATTACTGCTGCTGCTACGACTACTATTACTTCTGTTACTGCTGATGGTGCTACTACTATTACTTCTGTTACTGCTGATGCTACGACTACTATTACTTCTGTTACTGCTGATGGTGCTACTACTATTACTTCTGTTACTGCTGCTGCTACGACTACTATTACTACTATTACTGCTGCTGCTACGACTACTATTACTTCTGTTACTGCTGATGGTGCTACTACTATTACTTCTGTTACTGCTGATGGTGCTACTACTATTACTTCTGTTACTGCTGCTGCTACGACTACTATTACTTCTGTTACTGCTGCTGCTACGACTACTATTACTTCTGTTACTGCTGCTGCTACGACTACTATTACTTCTGTTACTGCTGCTGCTACGACTACTATTACTTCTGTTACTGCTGCTGCTACGACTACTATTACTACTATTACTGCTGCTGCTACGACTACTATTACTTCTGTTACTGCTGATGGTGCTACTACTATTACTTCTGTTACTGCTGATGCTACGACTACTATTACTTCTGTTACTGCTGATGGTGCTACTACTATTACTTCTGTTACTGCTGATGGTGCTACTACTATTACTTCTGTTACTGCTGATGGTGCTACTACTATTACTTCTGTTACTGCTGATGGTGCTACTACTATTACTTCTGTTACTGCTGATGGTGCTACTACTATTACTTCTGTTACTGCTGATGGTGCTACTACTATTACTTCTGTTACTGCTGATGGTGCTACTACTATTACTTCTGTTACTGCTGATGGTGCTACTACTATTACTTCTGTTACTGCTGCTGCTACGACTACTATTACTTCTGTTACTGCTGATGGTGCTACTACTATTACTTCTGTTACTGCTGATGGTGCTACTACTATTACTTCTGTTACTGCTGCTGCTACGACTACTATTACTTCTGTTACTGCTGCTGCTACGACTACTATTACTTCTGTTACTGCTGATGGTGCTACTACTATTACTTCTGTTACTGCTGATGGTGCTACTACTATTACTTCTGTTACTGCTGCTGCTACGACTACTATTACTTCTGTTACTGCTGCTGCTACGACTACTATTACTTCTGTTACTGCTGCTGCTACGACTACTATTACTTCTGTTACTGCTGCTGCTACGACTACTATTACTTCTGTTACTGCTGCTGCTACGACTACTATTACTTCTGTTACTGCTGCTGCTACGACTACTATTACTTCTGTTACTGCTGATGGTGCTACTACTATTACTTCTGTTACTGCTGATGGTGCTACTACTATTACTTCTGTTACTGCTGATGGTGCTACTACTATTACTGCTGCTGCTACGACTACTATTACTTCTGTTACTGCTGATGGTGCTACTACTATTACTTCTGTTACTGCTGATGGTGCTACTACTATTACTGCTGCTGCTACGACTACTATTACTTCTGTTACTGCTGATGGTGCTACTACTATTACTTCTGTTACTGCTGCTGCTACGACTACTATTACTTCTGTTACTGCTGATGGTGCTACTACTATTACTTCTGTTACTGCTGATGGTGCTACTACTATTACTTCTGTTACTGCTGATGGTGCTACTACTATTACTGCTGCTGCTACGACTACTATTACTTCTGTTACTGCTGATGGTGCTACTACTATTACTGCTGCTGCTACGACTACTATTACTTCTGTTACTGCTGATGGTGCTACTACTATTACTGCTGCTGCTACGACTACTATTACTTCTGTTACTGCTGATGGTGCTACTACTATTACTTCTGTTACTGCTGATGGTGCTACTACTATTACTGCTGCTGCTACGACTACTATTACTTCTGTTACTGCTGATGGTGCTACTACTATTACTTCTGTTACTGCTGATGGTGCTACTACTATTACTGCTGCTGCTACGACTACTATTACTTCTGTTACTGCTGATGGTGCTACTACTATTACTTCTGTTACTGCTGATGGTGCTACTACTATTACTGCTGCTGCTACGACTACTATTACTTCTGTTACTGCTGATGGTGCTACTACTATTACTTCTGTTACTGCTGATGGTGCTACTACTATTACTGCTGCTGCTACGACTACTATTACTTCTGTTACTGCTGATGGTGCTACTACTATTACTTCTGTTACTGCTGATGGTGCTACTACTATTACTGCTGCTGCTACGACTACTATTACTTCTGTTACTGCTGATGGTGCTACTACTATTACTTCTGTTACTGCTGATGGTGCTACTACTATTACTGCTGCTGCTACGACTACTATTACTTCTGTTACTGCTGATGGTGCTACTACTATTACTTCTGTTACTGCTGATGGTGCTACTACTATTACTGCTGCTGCTACGACTACTATTACTTCTGTTACTGCTGATGGTGCTACTACTATTACTTCTGTTACTGCTGATGGTGCTACTACTATTACTTCTGTTACTGCTGCTGCTACGACTACTATTACTTCTGTTACTGCTGATGGTGCTACTATTGATAATAATAATACTGCTTCTCCTTTTTTTCTTCTTTTTCTTTTCGTCGAATCCTTCTTCCTTTTCTTCTTCAGTTTTTCTTCATCTTCTTCTCCTTCCTCTAGTTATTATTATTAGTCTGCTTCTTTCTCTTCTTCTTCATCATCATTTTCTTCTTTTCCATCTTCGTCATCTGCTGCTGCTGCTGCTTTTGTTTGTCTCTCTACCTTTCAAGTCCGTCAATCAAGATTTATTCACATTTTTATTCGTGAAACAAATATACGGTTTGAACTCTAGAACGTTCTTTCAAACGCGGTAGTTTAATCCCCACCTAGAGACTTCTACCAGTGTGAATGCCGGATTATGCAAAGCCATGTATTAGAGTACGTTCTACTCTAGAAGGGTTACGATTGACTGTTAATCACTTATTGCAACATGCACTTAAGTATATCAGTGGGCACATCCTCATCTCTATCCCACACATCGTCCTATGTGAAATCTCTCGAGCTCAATTTTACAATCATAGGAACATATTATCATTAAATTACACATCGGTCAGATTACAACACTATTTGATGTAAATGTATGCATTCTACACTGATATATGTATGTTGATTACATTGTTTAATATACGCGTAGGCATGCCATAGTTATATTTAGTTTACTAAACTATTTGATATAAACGTAATATGTTATACTTACGGTCAGTTTACTAAACCATTTGATATAAACGAAATATGATATACTTACGGTCAGTTTACTAAACCATTTGATACAAACGTAACATGCTTTACGTACATGATTGTCTCGCTCGGACGATCCTGTTCTCTACGTCCGTGGTAGTAAGTGGGTCTCGCTCTGACGACCCTGTTCTCTATCACTTTGCTAGTAGGTGGGTCTCTCTCGGACGACTCTGTTCTCTATCACTGTCCTAGTAAGTGGGTCTCGTTCGGACGACTCTGTTCTCTATCACTGTGCTAGTAAGTGGGTCTCGTTCGGACGACTCTGTTCTCTATCACTGTGCTAGTAAGTGGGTCTCGTTCGGACGACTCTGTTCTCTATCACTGTGCTAGTAAGTGGGTCTCGTTCGGACGACTCTGTTCTCTATCACTGTGCTAGTAAGTGGGTCTCTCTCGGACGACTCTGTTCTCTATCACTGTGCTAGTAAGTGGGTCTCGTTCGGACGACTCTGTTCTCTATCACTGTGCAAGTAAGTGGGTCTCGTTCGGACGACTCTGTTCTCTATCACTGTGCTATAAGTAAGTCTCTCCAACCAGGCAAGAAAAACAAAGAGTTTATTTTTATTCACAAGCTGAGATCCGTTTGGAGGATCTGATCAATAAGGCTAAATAATAATGGTCGCTCTCCTCTACGGTCGCCACACACTGTACGTAAAAAACATTTTTACTTTACCTCTGATTTAAAACATTAAATTCAGAAAAAAATTATTTTAATTATATTTTAAAAAATGGCTTACCGAGATTTTGAACCGTTCTTCTCGTGGTCAGAAGTCGGACATGCAAACGAATCGGCCGGTCGCTCCGTAAACAAGAAATAAGAAAAAACGCCACTGAAACTTTGAGGTAAAATAACCCATCCAAATTATGATAACTCGTGCAGCCAAAGCTGGTGTACTGTTGCAGAGTTATGGGTTCCGTTTCTAATCATTCTATATGCGGGAGATTCGCCTTGGGGGAACTTGTTGGATGGTTAGGTCTGGCCCGCTATGGGAGACCTTGAACTACACATGAAATATGTATGCGCCTGATGACAATGCGTCTGTATTTCAAAGCACTGCACAACTCCACTGTAGCTAGACTTGTCTTGAGTATAGATCCGTAGTTCTGAGACTAAAAACCACTTCTTCTATTCTCCCCTACCTTCTCAAAATGTTAAAAATTCTGCCTTACAACTTTTCAATAGATGTCATTTTCTTAAATTACATTTTTTTTTGTGACGGTAGGGCGGAAGGAGGTGAATGGGGAGGGGTATTACTTAAATAGAAATAGTTTCATGTATTGCATTCCCCAATTTTCAGTTTTTCTCTGAAATATTTATTTATTTCAGTAGCTCGCTAGTTATGCACTTCTTGTGAATTCCAGTCCCAACTCGACCGACGTTCAATGCCAAGCTCATCTAGTCTGTATATCGTCTATTCTCCACCACAGTATCGTCGTTCTAGAGTCGAACAGTGATTGATTCTTAAATGTCTTCCTTATCCATGTCCAAACAATGCGTGCTTTGGATGCCGATAGGTCACTTCGTGAAGATGAAGACTAGCGTCCTGTCAGGCAGAACATACTGGTCAGACATGTAAGTCAGGGTCAGGCAGATCATACTGGTCAGACATGTTAGTCAGGGTCAGGCAGATCATACTGGTCAGACATGTTAGTCAGGGTCAGGCAGATCATACTGGTCAGACATGTTAGTCAGGGTCAGGCAGATCATACTGGTCAGACATGTTAGTCAGGGTCAGGCAGATCATACTGGTCAGACATGTTAGTCAGGGTCAGGCAGATCATACTGGTCAGACATGTTAGTCAGGGTCAGGTAGAACATACTGATCAGACATGTTATTCAGGGTCAGGCAGATCATACTGGCCAAGACTTTCACCTTGGCTTCCTGGTAGCGCTTCCTAGAAACGGGCTGTTTTCATGACAGCCTGGCTAACGAGGTGAGGGATCGACGTGATCCCCGTAGCAGTAAACGACACGCAGACGAAGCCAAACATAGCACAACAGTCTGGAGGACCCCGGTCTATCGTCATCAGCACGATCGGGATGTGAGGAAATCTACTACAACCCGCCACTTAACGCGCTTTACAGGGCGCACAAAAGAGAAATCTTACTCACAGTGGGCATGCAACAACAACATAATACGAGGCGTGTTCAAATGAAACCGGACCAAACTGCAACAAGTGAACGTACGTACGATGCATATGGTGACGTCACTTCTGGAGTAAACAGAACATACCAACCGTCAGGTTTGCAAAATGCCATTATCCTCCGACACAGTTTCCTCAGCAGACCGCTGAAAACATGGCTGGTGTGATACGGAATCGGTCCAGAGTTGATCAGCTAGCGGTGATTCGGTTTCTAACAGCTGAAGGATGTCGACCAGTTGACATTCATCACAGAATGCATGCAGTGTATGGTGACAAAGTGTGTCGAAGACAACAGCGAAGAACTGGACAACGATGTTTAAAGAAGGACGTGAGTTTAGTAAAGATTTTCCGAGTCCAGGTCAGACGCATATTGCTGCGTTAACTAGTCGACATCCTTCAGCTGTTAGAAACCGAATCACCGCTCGCTGATCAACTCTGGACGGATTCCGTATCACACCAGCCATGTTTTCAGCGGTCTGCTGAGGAAACTGTGTCGGATGATAATGAAATTTTGCAAACTTGAAAGTTGGTATGTGCTGTTTACACCAGAAGGGGTGTCATCATGTGTAATGTTCACTTATTACAGTTTGGTCCGGTTTCATTTGAACACGTGTCGTATATTACGTTGTACTAGAAAATCACCACCCCAGCTAGCCGAGTACAGGCTTCCCGTGAGTGGGGCAACATTCTGGGATGATTTTGTGGTGCAACAAATAGAAGAAGAAATTATTTGGATTGTACTAAAGGCACAATTCATCGCATATTTCAGGGCACGACACATCCAAGTCACTACGGAGCCTAGACATTAAATACTGGCGCCTAAAACTTCGGAATTTCTCCAACCGAGTATACCCAGCGTTGTACCAAACACCTAGATCTGTTACCTGGCACCTAGATCCTAAACACATTTGCCAGCCCTTGCTATATCCTCAACTGCCGTCAGGGAAAAAGTGTTCGAGAAATTCGTTGTATAAGATCATAGCGTATGTTGAGGTGACCAGTCTAATTCTTCGATGCCTTGCGGTCTCAAACTAGGTATCCATTTACAACTGAATATACTGAGACGCCTCTTTCCTATCTCTTTGTTTGGTATAATTTTGTATAGCTCATTTCAGATGACTACAAGGCACAACCTCTCGCCAGATCTTCTCAGTGCGCTACGCCTTTGGCAATTCAGTTTCTACAATGTCTTTGGACAATTCAATTTCTCCCCACCCCCCTGACTAACTCTCACTCTCTCTCGTTTTCTCCCACTCCTTTCTGCCTCACAGTATGACTTTTTCGCCTAGCCTCCTTACCTCGTCTCCTACTAGCTTGTCTAGTCATCTCTCTCAGTTCCGCTCTCTTTTCCGTCTCATACAAGTGTGGCCCTCTTAGAAAACAATATAGAATGGGATCTCAATTAAAACTTGAATCTCCCCACTTGCCACACTCTGGAGCTGAATAGTATTTTTTCACATTTGAAGGACCTCGTCTCTTAAATTGGCCTGCACCAACGTGTAACCAAATCATACTGTCTCCTTTGATCCCTCCCCCAAAATTATCAATAGCCAAGAGTCCAGATCTAGTAATCAAGTTACGGTAAATTTCTTTCTATAGTGAACAATAACAATTGTATATTACTTTTCTGATTTATCCCCACGGCGTACGGCTCAGTTTTAGCGACATCTGCCACTACCTCGTTGATCCAGTCAAGAACAAAGCACATAGTCAAGTTTGAATGATTCTATTATGTTGATCAAATCCCAGCCGGTCACGGTTGATTGTTCTTGCTACCAACTGTCAACGAATTCAGGCTTATTTAAGATTTGTGATTGTCTCGAAATGCAGCACAAAAAGTTGAACATTTAGCTGCCTAGAGGTACCGATTGTCTGAACTTGGGCGTGTGTCCTCTAATTGGATACTTCTTGTCGATGTGCTTTCGCTCGTCGTCAGGGTCGGACGACTACTTTCAGGTTGCGCGCAGTGGAATATTTAATCCCTTTTCAGGGATGGTCTTTTTACACATGAGTGCTCCTAGGTTTCAAGTTTGTGACCTCTGATCGTCATGGACGCATATGGTTTGTTTGATTGGGCACTTCAGTTCAGTTTGGATTCCTTGGGCTGGAGAGATGCTGGTCACGATTTCCTTCTAAACATTTGTTGGTTGTTTGTTGAGATGGTTCATGTAGGTACATCGTCCACAAATCACATAGCGATGTAGTTAGTGTGGTGTTTGTTAGTTTATGGTTCAACCGTTGGCCTCTTCGTGTGTCATACATCATCATCAGGTGTCTTGCACGTTTATCATCAACGCCAACCATTCGATCATTACCTCTTGTCCATCACCACCAACATCAACGAATCAGCGAATCAATCAATAGATCCAGAATACCAACCAATCAACCAACAACACCAACCAATCAACCAACAACACCAACCAATCAACCAACAACACCAACCAATCAACTCCCAACACCAACCAATCAACCCCCAACACCAACCAATCAACCAACAACACCAACCAATCAACCAAGAACACCAACCAATCAAGCCCCAACACCAACCAATCAACCAACAACACCAACCAATCAACCAACCACACCAACCAATCAACCAACAACACCAACCAATCAACCCCCAACACCAACCAATCAACCAACAACACCAACCAATCAACCAACAACACTAGCCAATCAACCAACAACACCAACCAATCAACCAACAACACCAACCAATAAACCAACAACACCAACCAACCAACCAACAACACCAACCAATCAACCCCAACACCAACCAATCAACCAACAACACCAACCAATCAACAAACAACACCAACCAATCAACCCCCAACACCAACCAATCAACCAAGAACACCAACCAATCAACCAACAACACCAACCAATCAACCCCAACACCAATCAACAACACCAACCAATCAACCAACAACACCAACCAATCAACCCCAACACCAACCAATCAACCAACAACACCAACCAATCAACCAACAACACCAACCAATCAACCCCCAACAGCAACTAATCAACTAACAACACCAACCAATCAACCAACAATACCAACCAATCAACATCAACACCAATCAACAACACCAACCAATCAACCCCAACACCAATCAACAACACCAACCAATCAACCAACAACACCAACCAATCAACCAACAACACCAACCAATCAACCCCAACACCAATCAACAACCAACAACACCAATCAACAACCAACAACACCAACCAATCAACCAACAACACCAACAACACCAATCAACAACACCAACCAATCAACCAACAACACCAATCAACAACCAACAACACCAATCAACAACCAACAACACCAACCAATCAACCAACAACACCAATCAACAACCAACAACACCAACCAATT